>VYZX01023152.1:2553763-2780813 GCA_013401335.1 Brachypteracias leptosomus | reverse complement strand
TAGACGTGGAGTGTCGTTCATTAGTCTCAAATTATGGCTAACCTCTCTTTGCCAAGGCCCTCTCCAAAGAAATCTCCACCCTAGGCTCCGTCTAAAAGCTTTAAGGGTCTTTCTAGCAGCTGATCTGAGATTTATCTCCTCTGCTTCTGAGCTGTGCTACATCATCTGTGCAATTACCAGATGTTGTGAGTAAAGCTCCTTTACCCTCTGTAAGCTACTTAACAGAAGGTCTGTGAATTGCCTGGAACAGGCTGGAAGTTCACGTCCTGGAGGCATCTTCTCCAGCTATTGTTTTAAGAAGTAGGATAAAAAATTTTCCAAACTTTTTATACATTATGGCTCAGATAAGTTAACCTGCACCACAGTTGGGATCTACCACAGGCAGCTTTGTCCCAGACTGGCCCCTGCCTCCTCACCCTGGAACAAGATTCCCCCATTCTACATAATTCAACACCAAGCTGTCAGCCTTGCTTTTCTGGATCATAGAAATAAACTCGTCTTTCACATTACCTCTTCTTCCTCTTGTTTCCTTTTCTTTGCCTTCTTGATGTCTTCTGTTTTGATTTTCTTGGGTTTGTATTCAGCACTGTAAGAACAAAGACTAGCTGATGAAAATTATCCATTTTCCAGTACAAAAGCCCAAAGAGAAATCATAGATATACAAAGTTTGTGTGCACAAGTTCACAATATTCTTAATTCCTAAAGAATATAATTTTATGCACCACTGAATAATCCCTATCCAGCAAAGGAGCCTATGAAACCCTAAAATCCTAAACTGTTACTGTGAATACCTCCCTACAAGTTTCACACTGCTGAAGCAAACATCAGCCTTGATGAAGAATCAATTCAAAAGTATTAGTGGCCACCCAGTGATTACACAGGATGGGATAAACAGGCAAAAGCTTGGTGGCATGTTCTAGACCCAACTCCTTTTCCAGTCATCAGTCTGGGATGTGCCCACAGGGCTCACTTTATGCATCCCCCACTGGTTCAACCAATAGCAAAATTGACTACTGGCAAATTCTTAATCTTTCCATTGCAGACATGAGATGGGAGGTCACAAAAACTTAACAGAAGGCAACAAATGATTACACAAAGAAAAGATGTCACGCCCATCTCTCTTGGAAACTGAGAAATGCCAAATGGGGACAGAATGCCACCATGGTTAAACCTTTCCAACCCTGTAAGTCCAGACTGCTAATAAGGTCATACAATCTAAAGAGCTGGATGCACACAGATGATGACAGACCACAGTGGGATGTAACTGGACTTTTATTTTACTGGGTCGGTCACTGTATCAGGCAAAAATACGTATTTTTCTTTTCATTTAGAGACAAAAATCCTCAGCATAACCCACGACGTATTTAGATGAATGATGTCAAGTAGTGCAGGCAACACACCCCCAGCCCCCAAACAGGCTGACAATGCATTTTCTCCCTCTCATGCAGTCACTTCCCCACCCAACAGAAGCCACTGCAGCCACTTAGCCAGCATTAATACCTCACTTGCTCAGATTTATGTTCTACAATCTTCAACGCTGGCTTTTCTCTACCTACCTTTTGGGGTTTTTTTCCTTATTTACTAGCTCTGCAATGTTTCACAGCACCACCTGCAGAAGCAGGGAACAGTACTTCGCCTTGGACACCACAAATACTACCCTTGCCCTGCTCAGAGAACTTGTGACAGCGTAAGGAGCCAGGTCTCAGACCTCCACTCATCCACATGAACAAGTTTGTGCTGATGGCCTGAAATCCCACCTACTCCCTCAATATTATCTTATGAAAACTAAAGCCAACCATCCAAGTCACCAGCACCCACAGCACTTACTCATCGTCTTCTCGAGGTCTCTTCAGGGGTTTGGAGTCCTCTTTAGGAGATGCATAAAACCCATCATCATCTGGTTCATCTTTAATACGTGGTGGACTATGAAAAGAAACAAAGAAAAGTGGTTCTAACTTCAAAGAGGAAGTTTCTTGTAAACCAGCAACAACTCAAGTTTTAAAGAATGATCAAGTGCAAAATGGGCACCTCTTCCAGTCCTGGAATGTGTTTTCATCTTAAGACCCTAAAGGCCTGAGCTGTGTCACTCTCTGAATACTCACAGACAGCATAAGAAGAAAGAATCATTCAGTGTCTACGTATTTACCATTTCTCAAGCAACATCAAGATCAATTTCAGCTACTTAGATTTCACTGTGTTTCTTTGAGGTTTTGACTAAAAACAACTGTATCTTCCAGCACTTTCAAATACACTTAAGACAAAACTGAAGCATGTCTGTGTGCAGTCAAATAGAGGACATTATTTAGTTCCAACTCAATATCCTTATTAAGCCTGATAAGAGAGAAAAGATTATCAACTAAACAAAGATTTGAAAGCAATTCCCCTGAATCTTTTGCCAGCTAAATATTGAGGCATGTGAAAACCAGAAAAGGAAACAAAGATTTGGCAAAGTTAAACCAATCAGTCTCTTCACTGTCCAAACCGCAGGAAGCAAACAACCCTGTCCCTTTCAACAGACCACAAATACTAAGCTAGGCTCAATGTTTTTAGCCATAATGTCCCAAGACATCAGTAATAAATAAAAATAAGAATATGAGTGCAAGAGAGACTATCTCTTTAAACAAACTCATTATTTCTAGATTTCACAGAAGCATTTCACTTATCTTTATAAAGAAAAAAATGTCTCAAAGCGCCCAAAATTACATTTGGAAGCACTTAGTGCTGCTCCACTCAGGTAGAAACAGTCACAGTGCCATCTTGGGCTTTCCTATCCATATTCAAGCAGCAATTTCTATACCAAATTGACTCAGTTTCCAAGTCAACATGCAGATTTTGCAATTGGATGGAGTGGGAGAAGAGAAAAAAGCAGCGTTCTGGCTTTGTAGATCACAGTCAGCAAGAGCCATTCTGGAGTCTTATTTTAGCTGGTAATGTGTCCATGAAGCAGAACAAGGCCGTTTGCTCTCACAGCTGTAAAGCTGCTGCAGTGCTGGCAGATGCAACCCAGGGGAAGCAAATACGTGCTGCTGCAAGGAGCCATTTCTGTGGCATCACCCACGAGAAACTATGACACAAGTCTGCAGCACATAGACAGTTGCAAAACATCTATGGAAAAAGATGTATTTGTGCCATTTAATTTATTCTCCCCTCAGGCAGGAATCTAGAACTACTGTTTATTAAGTTACTAGGAATTTTATCTAGTCTAACACTGAAATATTTCGCAACATTTTGTAATAGTGGGAAGTAAAGTGTGATTATGTGACAAGAAAGGAGCTGTAAGACCAAGCTGAACCTTGACTTGCATTGTTTCCAGGACTCTAACATGGCTCATCGCACCGAGTCTTAAGGAAGAAAATCAAAACCATCTGAGTGAGGACATTTTTCTCTGGTGGACTTCTAAAAAGAATATTTCAGCAGGAAAAAAAAAAAAGAAAATAATTACTTTTAGCTAGCTTTGGCCTTGAAGAAGGCACAATCATGATGGCTCCTCCAGGCTTTCCTCAAACACACAATAAAATGCTCTTGGACCTAAATAGGACCGAGTTACCTTGATATGAGAACACTCAACATCCCTGTTGAGATTAGCACGTGCCAGCAATTCTGCTGAAGGAGTTATTGTTAACTGTCTCCTATCCCATGGAGCACCTGAATGTCATCGCTTTCTATCTCCAGAGCATCCCCAGAAGGGCCTGGAGAGGGCGCCTCTTCCCTGCGCCAACCAGAACTACTTAGTTTGCATTTTTAAATAGGAGTAAGAAAATGAAGCAGATGGAGGAGCTCATGTCAAAAGGGCACATTCAAAACACAAAAAGAATCACTAACAGGCATGGGCTAGACAGGTGTCATCTCCAAACCCCCCACGTCCACAGAACATGGTGAGACCGGAAGAGTTTTGTTTGTGTATCCGTAAAACTGGGCACAAGACTGAAAGCATTTCTTGATTAACAGACGTGAACACAGGCATCCACCACACCACAGACCTCCAGAAAGTCAGTAGACCAAATCTATCACTTCAAAATAACCAACGACTGGATTTAAACAAGTCACAAGAGATCTCTGTTGGTCAACTATTAAGAAGTAGTACTCTTCTACCAATTGCTCAGTGCAGGTTTTTAATACTTAGTGATCACAACTACTAAGTCCAGGAGGCTCTACTATGAGTAGAAATTTAGTAGAGTAGGATATATAGGCATTTTCTGAAGGCACTTCTGATTTTACCCAAGCATGCTCCTTATTGCAATCCCTCTGCAAAAGCTTTAGGCTGTAGTCATAGAACAGACACTCAGAAACAATCTGGACTGTCTTTACAAAGCCCTGTCTCCAGAAGACTGCCTGCAGGGTTCAAGTACCAATTTTACAGCAGTTTTCAACTCCAGCTCCCAGTGTTTCCATAGTTCAATCTGTTCTCAGCAGAATTCAAACTATTTAATACTTGGATGAACCCAGCATGTGCAGGCAGATACCGGGTACTCAACAGCTCCCATCTCCAGTTACTAGGTAAGTAGATCAATTACCAATTCCCGTAATTGAGAACAATTGGCTGAAGGAGTCAAAAGTGTTCCAATTTTTTCTCAAGACCAAGTGAGAGGAGTTAAGACACTGAGCATCTAAGAAAAGTCAAGCTGTTCCTTTTTTCAGATCATAGACCCGATTTCTTACCTGGAGAAACCATTTTCCTTTTCCTTCTTTATTTTTATATCACCAGAAGATGATTTCATCTGAAAAACATAAAAAGTAGGAACTATTTAGCACTGCCCAGAGCACCTTATGTTTTAGCAACATGCAACACAAGCAGGATATTTAACTTGCCAAAGGAACCAAAGGGTGCTGTGACTAGACCTTCATACCCCGTAGTGATCTCCAAGACACACCAAAAAGGCAACATTTTCTGTAAATCTTAGTTAATTGGGTATTTTCTGTCTCTCCCATTTCTTCAGTAGATTGCAGTTAAATGTATACTTTGTCCTTGCATTGAAAGAATAAGATTTTTCTGCCCTTGCCTTTGAATCTAAGCTTGGCAAAGTGAAAAGTAACAGGGGATACAGCTCCACTGTGGAACTGTTTCCATTCACAACACCTGCAGAGAAAGCCCTTCTAAGTTCCTATCTAGGACTCCACAAACCAAGTCTCTGGGTTAGAGTTGGGACAATTCTCTCCAGGTTGATAAAAACTTGGAACTATAAGCTTCATCTAACCCACTGAGTTTGTACCACTCAGTAGTACAAACCACAACATTTTCTTGTCTCTCCCAGAGGAGACACCTACCTTCTCTTCCTTTCTCTTCTCCTTGTCTTTATCTTTGTGTTTATCTTTGTGTTTCTCTGAGCTGCCATCTTTGTGTTTGGTTTTCTCCTTGTCTTTGTGTTTCTTTTCCGAGGAATCTTTGTGCTCACTGCAAGACAAAAGAGTATGTTTGCAGAAGGGAACACAAGGAGATCTGACTAGTACAACTTCAGTGATTAAGTCTCACAGGTTTTGAGGATCATGAACCCTATGAAATAAGGGATCACCTTAACAGGAAGATCCACTACAGTCTCCTGTCACATGTCATCCATTCTCCTCGGGAGGAAGAGAAACAGGAAGGAAACATACCAAAAAAACCACAGCCGCCAAGTCCTCCACTTCAGGAAAACCCCTGTTGGCCTGGACTGCTGAGGGAATCCACAGCTGCTACACTTAAAGCTCAACACTTTAGGCTTAACTCCCACTGTCTCTGCTTTTCCTCTTTTTCCTAGTCCACGTAAAAGGTCACTGGAATAGAGCTGCCAGTCCTGTCAATGCCCCTGTCAGCTTTTGCTCAGACAACAGTTTGTCATTGTAGCAGCTCTCATCTCTGGAACTTGAAGAGAAAACCGCTGATCTCTATTATTCCCAAACAGATGGGAAAACCAGAGCAAACAGGATATGCAATGTCCTTGTGTTTATGCAAAGTCAAACAGAAAAGGCAGGGATAATGCTGCAGTCCTCAGTTGGAGCTGTTTCGTCAACTGTGCCTCCCCACGGGGGTCAGCCCAGCTCTGCTCAGCTCAGCCAGTCCTGCCATGCAGGACAGGAGCTCACCAAAGGTGTTTCTGAGCAAAAATCTGGTTTGCCACTACTCAGTTTGGTGCTACAGAGAACAGTATTTAGAATATAAATACCCACAATTTTTTTACTCGGAAGAGAGGAAAGAATGCCCCCATGGAGAAGAAAATCAACCTTCTTTTATTGTTTGTACTCCCTTCTGATTTCTAAGAGATTTGAGTAAATTTGGATCACGTTTTCAAGTTCTTATTAACCAGAAAGACATATTTTCAAATGAAAATGAGTTTTCTCATGGAATGGCTTCACCCTTGGAGCCAAAATGTGAAGAAACACTCTCAGGAGACTCACAACAGAAGCCTGCAAGAAGTGGTTATGAGGACTAGCAGCACTGTTGTGGAAAGCCAAGCAGTAAGCCTGTCAATCTGCAGGCCTTCAAGACACATTTGTAAGTTGTATGGACTCTCTCTGAGGTCAACCTGGTCTTAAGCAAGCCAAAGACACGGTGGAAATTTGGCTCACTTCTACCAAGCATAGTCAGGCACCAAGCAAGCTGCCCTCCTCACACTGGCAGTTCATGCTCCTCCTTCCTCAGCACCTGACTCCCACTACAGCTCTCTGGGATACACTCTGCTTCTCCTTAGGACCATGCAACACAAAGCAAAGCTTCACCAGAAACAGGCAGCTTCCTTCTTTCAGTTATTTCAACATTCAAGCGTAAACCCAAACTGATCTGGGGGAATACAGCCCTGCAAAACAGCAAGTCTGGAACACCAGGTAAATAAAAACCATGATTTTTAGAAATGACACACGCTTCAAGTGACACTAACTGCAAAAGGGTTTGATGTTTGAGAGCTGCAGAAAGCAAGCAGCACATCAACCAGCTCCCAGAAAGCTTGCATGTGATTAAGAGGAAGGCGACCACAGTCACAAATACACCAACCCACACCCAGCAGGAGAACTGCAGAGTAAAGTCCAACGGGGAGAGTTTCAGAGCCTCACATAACACTAGCACGAATGGACCTGAACCTGCACAAGCTCTAAATTATTCAGGCTCAGAGTAGCACACACTCCAATAAATACACACTGGCCTTCCAAGCCCGAGCAGCTAAAGCATGAAAAATCCATCTCTGACGGAAATCAGTATATTCACACACTGTATCATATTAACAGAGAGCAGCAGGAAGAGGGACCAGTTTCATTTTAACATTCTGGCAACCTCTTTCTACTACGTATAAAACTGTAAAGGAATATCTAAACATTAAAAGGCAACTGGCACTCCAGAAATCCTTGTAGATAAGACACACAGCACCACATGCTGCCTGCGACTGAAGCTTTAACAACTGCAGACTATTCTTACCCAGCAGATCGTGTTATGGACACTGTGTGATCAGGACGTGCGCTCTGTACACGGAACATCCTGACACTGGATCTCAGAAACCCACCAGACGCTGCTGCTCTCACTCAGATTTGACATCCCACTTTCTGTACCCTGTTTATTCATTAGTATCTCAGACTCAAGACACCTATTTCATTTTCCTTTACTCTGACTAGATTAACTGACTGTCTGAGAGCACAAACAGCAGAGGTTATTAATAATTTTTAAACCAAGGAAGGTCTGGAAATTCTGACTTGGTATCTTGTACTGTTATCTGTATGTCAGGTACTTCATTTGCCAAAGATTTAAGATTTACAATTACAAAGGTACACCATGGTACAGGAAAAAACATAATGAACAAACATGTAAGGATTAGATACGTTTTGTTCTCTGCAAGGCTGCTCATGTCTATTTTCTGACTCTTTCTTTTCTTATTTGGTATTTAATCCCTACCTGAAACACCATGTTTTACTCCGAGAACAATGTGCATCTTCAAAGCACTGTACACACCACAATTGACAGAGTTAGATCCCTCAGGTAAAGTCTGTGACAGTGTCTGTTGCTTGGGAATTTGGAATAGCAAAAAAATGGAAAAAAAAAAAAAAGGTTTACATTTCCAAAAGCACCATTCTCATTCTCACTAGCAGCCCAAAGCACCAGCTTTCAGTATGTGACTGCCAGAGCCCTCAGATATACACAAAACATGGATTATAATCTACGTCTGCAAAGCTAATACTGAAATCAGCAGAAAACCCCACTGGCCAAGACAAGACATGACAATTTGTGTGTCGAATGCTTACAGACTATGGCTGGAATTTAGAAAGTGCTAAAAACTTAGGCTGACTTAAGTCGCAGCTCAAATGGCATCCCTCTCAAAAGAGAGCAAGGGGCTGCCACTGAAAAGCTGTTACACGTTCTAATCTAAAGCTAAGATTTTTCAGCACTGGAATCAGAATCAACAAGTCTGGATTCCTGACTCAGCCCGAGCTGTTGGGCTTTTATTTTTTAATCACAAGACTATCCTTCCCCTTTGCTCTGCAGTGAGCAGTAAACTTCTCACCAAAGCAATGTGGGCTCAGATAACCCAAGGAAACTCTGTCTCCAGTTTCACTCTGCAGCTTCATTTTCAAAACAGCAGTATTGGTGGCTGTGCCCTGGGGTCCCGCTTGCTGCTGCTCCTGGGACACAACTGGAAGAAATTCCCCAGATAAGAAAAAAATCTGATTTTATGTGCTACTCGCTCTGATGTAAAAGAAAGGAGCATAAATTTCTTCCCCTCCTTTGTAAGTGGACTGCTTGCCAGCCCTACATGTTTTTAGACACTGGACCACAGCTCTGACTTCAACTCAGTTCAAAATTTTCTGAGATGCGCAGCGATAAAGGCATGTGCCCCTCTTCCCTAAGAGGACCTAAAACCTGTATCTCCCAGAAAAGCTCATTTAGAAACACCAATAACAAAGGCCTCAAGAAACAATCCTGAGAAGAGTGACTTCTTTTTTTCTCCAACAGCAAAGCAAGTTCCTCAGATACTAACTTCAGTCAGCAAGCTGAGCTGCTTTGGTCTTTCCTTTGGCTGAGACACTTCGATGAACCACCTGGGGAACACAACTGAGCCACCAAACTGATCTTGAAAGAAAAGAGAAGGCAACAGGATGCCATCCTTACCCTGGAGAAGGAGTTTCAGCCTTCTATCAGAAAGCCATTTCCAGACAACCTCAAAGGTATTATTAGGAGGGACAGGGAACAATTTAAACATCAGAAGTCTGTCTTCCTGGCTGATTTAAAACTGAAATAAACCACTTTTTTTTAGAGAAACCAAAAGACAACCAACAAAAAGGTCTCACAATCGCATGCACACAGATAATTTTATCCTGAATTCATTTTTCAGAGCACTGTGGATCCTTTGTTACCTTTCCTGCACATACCCCTCTGCCAACAAGCCAGCTTGAAGTCATTGAAGTAGGACAGCAAACCCCCCACAATACAGAGGGAAGCTTCAGTGCAAGTTAGCCTGAAAAGAGGACAACTGGATCATAAAACTACTGTTCACAATGTGATTTAGAAACATCCAGCTTTGCTGATAAAATAAGATCTTCCTTTTCCCCCAGACTGTTACAGTGGAACCGCTGCAACACCACTTGGGAGTCTTACACCTCTGAAGGTGCTTATTGCTGACAACTGCACTGTTGGTGTTTTTTAAGGGTAGCAAAGTACAGCAGGACACCATTTACTACAGGCAGAACCAGGAATTACATCATCTAGAGATGTATCATGGTACTGGCTCAGTTCAGACAAAGGCCAGCTGAGTAGAAATGCATCTCCTCCAGCACTACAGCCTTTTTGCTACCTTGCTTACTGCCTTTCAGTTAGAGCTTCAGTGCAAACAAGGGCATCTGAAGGCCTGGGAGAGCTCGGGCTGAAGTGCACGAAGTGGTAAATGCAAGAGCAGCAGCCGATTCCCCTGGAAGCATGGCTGCATCTCCCAGGGAGGATGCCTGCAGGAGGACAGGAGAGAGGAGAGGACAGGAGAGCAGGCACCTGGCAGCAGCTGCTCAGGCTGCCATCACGTGGGAAAGTCACAAGTGGAAAGTGTTTCCAAAGAGCAGCAGATGTGCAGATCACAGCTTCCTCCTTCAAACCACCACAGCTTTGCAGTAATTTAACGCCGCATTCTTCAGGTGCCATTTCGGTACGTTAATAATCCCTTCCCAGGCCCTTTCCATTCCAGCTTCAAAATCACAAGCTGGGAAGGATGTTTTATCTAAAGTGTCTCTTATTTCCCCTCGCTTGTATTCTCAGCTGTAATTAGGTCGTGACTGGGAATCTGCTACTAGCAGGCAGGGGAGCCTGCTGCAAGCAGAGCTCTGCATCCCTGCTCTGGAGCAGCTATAGCACAAGTGAAGCGTAAAATAACAGGGAGCTGTGATTTTAGTGAAATTTAAAAACACAATAGGGCCGGAGCACAGGTTACACAGCCCGTGTCTCGTTTGACGTAATACAGTATTAATGGAAAACTGTGACTGTGTTCAGGATAGCACATACCAAGGAATGACTGAGTGTGCAGGGAGCATTTCAGAACAGCAGCAAAGGACAAGTTTTCAGCTGGCTGGCAGTATTTTATGCTCCCAGCAAGGGGGTTATCATATGGTCTTACAGGGAATGGACATGTGAGTCACAATAGTTCTGCTGGGATTTCAGCGATACAATGAAAAAAACCTGCTCTTCCCAGAGTTGAAAGGAGTCTTTTCACCAGTTTTCACAGGAGATGAAGCTTCCAGCAAGGGGAACAAGATAAAAAGGCAGACTAATCAACAGCTGATAAAAATATTAGACAGTAGAACAATATTCACACGTTGAGAGGAGGATCAGGCTTAGCGTGTGCTTTCTATGGTATGCGGGAATGAAAAGCTAACATTTTTACTACTGGAAGACAGTGTCACATTAGAAAGCTGATGAAGGAGGTGAACTGTGCACTCAAACGGGAAATAAAACCAAAACCACCCACGCTTGGGAACAGTGGGTGCTGGAATCTTTTTTTTTTAAGTTGCTTTTTACCCTATGTTAGATATCACTGTCTTCTCCTGCCCCCAATGCACACAATTCTCAGCAGTTCAGGATCACATAATACATCAGAGGAGATGTGCAAGTCTGAACTGAGATTTATCTTCATACACGACTAGCAAATGCCTGGAATCTGTGTTTTTCCTAGCAAAATCACAAAACTCAGAAGATGCCAGTGAAGATCAGGTCTATAAACCCTGTATGTGTTCCACGCTTCTGTTCATTTCAAGCTGTGATCACAAGAGATTCAGTAAACGGAGGAAATATGCAATCCAACAGAAGAATTTTCTTCCTGCAGCTCAGCTGCTTGTCACATTGACAACATGGATCAGTGCTGCAAGAGCAGCCTCTTTACTCCCATTCCCTGTCAGAGCCATTTCTGCACTCTTCAGGCTACTGACAGCCCACACTCCCCACACAAAGCCCAAGACACCCGACAGAAGGACACTTGTTACTGTGAACACTTCTAAACCAACCTCTAACAAGGCTGGGCTTCAAAGGACCCATTATTTCATTCTTTTACATGGTCTCCTTGTTTGAAATGCTCGTCTCCCATAGATCAGAAACCTACTGCCACATTAGATTTGTGTTGGTTTTTTTTTTAAACCACTGCCATTTATAGTTAATGGGTGTGTATTAGATTTTTCTTTTGGGGATCGGGAAGTACAGGGCTGGGAAAAGAGCCAAAGAAAAGACTTTACTTGATAGAGATTGCTTGATAGCCATGTGGATTTATTCTTTGATATGGATTTTTCTTAGGTGGGATTTGCATTTTCTTTCCTTGAGGGGTGACAGAGAAGATCTGAGGCATATGAATGTTCTCTCCCAGTTTACTACAGCTGTAAATGAGTGGTTGAGATACAGAAGTGTCATCTTGTGAGTGGGAGAGGAGGAAAGTAAGAAGCAAAATTAAGAAGTTCTGCATACCACTCCACACATTTCTGCCACATGAAATCAAAATTATCTATTTTAGGTATTTCTGAGACTTATCTTGGCAGTTTAGATCCTTCAAAGTCTGGATACAGGAAACATTCTCCTGCAGCAGAGTTGTTCTGCCTTCTCGATGCAGGTTTTATTTTAAAAGCCTTTTTTAAGTACAGGGCAGGAAATGAAATTCTCAAACTATTACAGCCAGACATAAACCCGATCTGCTTCCAGCACAAGCCAACAATGCTCTGATCTGTGCACCCTGTCCCATGCAGCACTCTACTCTCAGGATGCCATCAGGAGACTCTTCACACACTCAGTGAAGTGTCACAGAGATACAACCCAAGTTTCACCAACAAGGGCTTTGATTTCTGTTAAAACACCACCCAACCTCTTCCAGGATTATCAAAAACACAGTACAGCTTCTGTAATAACACAGCAGCTTTTCTGAAATACAGAGTGGATATCTGCAATATTTACATGTAATTCTATTCAACCAAGAGAAACTTTTCTAAAGAATTCATTTTTCATTTTAGCAACAGGTAACAGGCTTTTGCCAAGTGCTTTAAAAATTCCCCATACAGGTAAAAACCACTGGAAAATCCCACATTCTTGCTACCTCAAAATTTATTTTTTTTATTAAGTTCTAACAGAGTAATGGCTATTTTTCAATTGGTTTTCATTGTCAAAAGGAGAAACTTCAGTACAAACAGGCAGATTTTTTTTTTCCTTCAAAGATCTTCTGTGAAGAAATATTCCCTATAAAAATGGCTGTCACCACCCTCAGCAGGGCAGAGGCTCTCGGAGGTCCACTGTGGTCTCCTGCAGTTGGGTTCTGCCAATGTTTTTGCTGCAGATGGGAAGCGTGGTCAGAGTGGAGGGACAGTAAAAAGGTGGCACTGCTGCAGGGCTGGGTTTTGGAAGGGGCACTTCATCACCTTTGTGTGTAAAAACAAGGTCTTTGACCCAGTAGAGTCATAGAATCATTCTGGTTGGAAGTGATGTTCAACATCATCAAGTCAAGCCAGCACTGCCAGGTCACCACTAAACCATGTCCCTCAGCATCACATCTCCACGGCTTTGAAATCCCTCCAGGGACAAGGACTCCACCACTGCCCTGGGCAGCCTGTTCCAGGCCTTGCCAACCTTTTAGGGGAAGAAATTTTTCCTAAGATTCAACTTAAATTTCCCCTGGCACAACTTAAGGCCACTTCCTCATCCTATGTTGTAATGAGATGGGAAGCAATCATGAAATCCTCTTGTACCACAGAGTTTCACTGCTTCTCTTGCTGCAAAGGGCTTTAAAGAGCTGAGAGCCTGAGCAAGAATTTTCTTCTACAAAGACAAGCATTGCAAACTTGCTGATGACCAGTTTTTTGTCAGCAGTATGCTACCTAGCAGATACAACCCAAAAAATGAACACACTTCAGGTGCCTCTTCAAGGTGAAGGTGCCATTTGAACAACGGGTGAGAAGGTAACCGCTTTTTGAAAGAAACTTGTGCTCTGGTGAGAGCATCATGAAAACAGATCCATCAATAAGTGACTGTGTTCCCAGAACTGATGCATCACAGAGAAAACTTGCCCTCCTACTTGCACACCTGAAAGACTCAGAAACATGATTTTCTAACTCGTCTGAAAATCTTCTAAGCAAAGTTTCCATGGGTTTTGAACCCACCTGCTGAAAGTCTAAACCACACCTTTCAGTTAGCTCACAGGCACAACTGGCTGACATGAGGAAGATGGACATTTACCAGTTCAGTCTCAAGAAAACCCTTTGCCTAAGCAGTGGGTGGGTGGAAAAATGAGTGTCCCTGTTCCGTAAGCACAGCTGATGATGCATTTCTTCCATTTGCATCTACACTTCTGCGTGAGGGATCTTTTTCAGCAGTGACGGTCATTACAACCAAATATCAAAATAAACTGGACCTAGAACCAGCCCTTTGAATGGTTCTATTACATAGGGCTATGCCAAGATTTTCAGAACTAATGACGTACAGGCAACCACAGAGCCCTCATTCCTTCCCTCAAGAACAATTTTGCTTTTGGTCTTGTTATATCACAGCTAAGAGCCTTTCTGAAAGAGGACAATTATCCAGTATTTCCCCAAAAAGCTACTTCCTCCCCTCCCACTGCTGGAAAAATTAAAAGCTATTAAAAATGACAAAGTGATGAAATACCCCCTCTCCAGTGCAGCCCATCTGCCTGGCAGTACCACAGTGATGGACACTGGACAGTCACACAAGCCACCCAAAAATTCAGACTTCTCTGTTCATCTTGGCTCTGTCCAGGAAAGTATTTTGGTCCAGTGACTGCAGTAACAGAGCCCAGACTGAAACCTAGCTTTGCTCCAGTCTGTCCCTGTCCTGTTCCACAACTCACCAGCCTGGTCTCTGCTTGGATTCACACCTTCCATGGGAACACATGGCAGTCGCCTGGCCACGAGCACATGCTCCTTTCAGGTCCTTCCAGCAGCTCCCCTCTAAGCAACTCACTGCTTACCACAGATCCTCCTCCACCTCCACCCCCACATGGCGTGAGCTGCTGGGCTATCTCCTCCAAAAGACAATAATCCTCACAGACACAACTTACTTTAATGGAATTACATAGATGACAGCTGAATCAAAGGGTATAGGGAAGAAATGCTGATATTTCAATTATGAGATCAGTTACTTATAAGAAGTTTGTCTTAGAAGGTGGCTGGCTGTACACAGCAGCAGCCACGTATCCAGGCAGAAAACACACCTATAAAGGACTTTTGGAAGTTGTGCACTCAGTCTGGGGAAGTCCCACCTCGTGTAGGGGCCCAAGAGGCAAAACATTATTGTGTGATCTCTCCCCCAGAGCACACCCGAAACAAACCCCCTGATTAGGCACAGCACCTAGAAAACGTGATGCCTTTCACACAGGGATTGCAAGGCAACACTGCAGGGAGGAAGGAATTACTTCAAGATAAAGTAAGATAACATATTATCTCATGAGCTACACCTCTCAGAACATATTAGCCATTGTTAGTGCCTTCCCCTTATTTGTTTACACAATCAGTGGTGTGCAGCTTCAAGTTATAAGCCATAATTAGTCCAGTTAAAAATGCGCTGACCATTTCCAACCCCTACATAAATAAGGGCAAATCATTAATGAGTTCTGGAAAGGTGAAGACAGTGCTTACTCCTTACAAAAGGACGTACTTTGCTAAGGTAGCAGGAGAATGGTTTTTCAAGTGAAGCAATGAGCATTTGGAAATGTGAGACAGTCAATTCTGAGGTGCACGCTTGAAGATCAGAAAAACAAAAATCAGAAATCACATCAATATAGATATGTGAGCAAAGAAGAGTGCAAACAATGGGTGCAAAGCATTTCATCTTTGCTGTGGAAGCCAGTAAGTGCTGTGAGTTATTTGGCCTAGATTTTTTTCCCCTGTCAACCATTTACTTTCAAAAAATAAAAAAGAAGGAACATTATGGAACAGTAAGGTTGTATAACTTCTCAAAAGGTCACAGAAAACTCAAAGTGCGACCCCAATAAAACAAACACACTGCTCAGCACAGACTCTTCTCCTTTCCATACTCTTCCATAGAAATCATGGTTAACACAAGGGGTTTTTATTCAGTTTTAGATTGTTTATCCCAGTTACACAGCAATTAGTTAATAACTCTTGCCTGGCCATACCATAAACACTATCTGTCATTCACCAAGTGTCACAACAGAAACTTACCCTCCAGAAACTGTTTTTTCAAGTTTCATTGTCAATGTAGGCTCTGTGGCACTTCTATGTCAGGAGCTACAACTAGGAAAACTTTTCTGAATAACATCCTACATGTGATGTACTTGCCCTGTGCTCCATCACACCACATCACCAGAGACAGACCTGCACATCCTGTTATTTTCAAGTTCACAGCTTTGAAGAGGGGACAGACTGGACCATGGAATTCACCACCACCTCAAGAGCTATATCAAGGTAAATAAGTGTTTATGTTCAGCGTGGATGATATGGCAGGTGACTGGCATGAAACACCTTCCCCATACTGTGGCACTGTAATCACATCGGACAAACCAGCATGCAATCCTTTCCAATTCATCATCTAACCCAGCAGAATTTTCTAACACTGCCTCACAGTGGTGAGATATTCAGCCATTGTGGTAGCAGGCCGAGGACATCACCACTGTTCTAAGGAACCATCTTTCCAGACACTTCTAATATTAGGAGGCTTTGTAGTCACATCAGGTTCACTTTCTATACCAGCACTCAAGAAAGTTCCACATTTCTGACAAATACTTGGAACCACACACATAAAAGATTATGGACAAAACCAATCAATCCCCATGAAGGTGGGGGTTAAACTAGTTTTCAACGCCTTTAGTAACACTAAGCTACAATAATCTTTTAGACATTAGTCTTGGCTCACATTTGCAAGACACGCTACTTCAGACATCCATATGGAAATGCACGTTATGGCAGAGGACAGGCTTGAAGCACCTTCCCTCATATAAACCATGCTCAAAATGTAGCAATTCCGTCCTCACATGCTATCACAGTGACTCTTGTGAGACTGCACGTGCAACAGTATTTTAGTCTATGAGGACTCATCAACTTTTTCCTCACCTATTACTGTGCTTGGACTTTTCCCGGTCTTTTTCCTTGTCCTTCTTGTGCTCTTTGTGCCGGTGTTCTCGGTCTTTGTGTTTATCTTTGTGTTTGTGAGAATCTGCAAGCAGAGAGGCAAAAAAATATTAAGAAATGAAGTGGGGAGAAAACCTCCACGCCTCCCTCGTGAACCTCTGCATTTTTCCCCAGCCCATACCAGTATTTTCTGCGATCCATGATTTGTAACAAAACAAAAAAAAAATCGTAGCTTCAGAGGTCCTAAATGGATTCATTGTTCCTGCTGCACAAGTTAATTCATCTTGGCAGCAGCTGCATTTATATGGTCTTTAGTTCAATGACCTTTAAATGCATTACAGACCCTGAAGAGACACAACCCTTCCTAATAAACAGGTAAGTATGGCTACAGCAAGTTCAATGTCATTTGGCAGATGGGAAATCCAGCTTCCTATGCCTGTAAGTATTTCATGTCAAATAGATAATAAGGATACAGGAACAGAGCATAAAGCTGAAATGTTAGGCTTGCTGAATCCTAGAACTTTGGCTGCTACTTCCACAAGTATCTCATCTAGACAAAATCCCCCCACCTGCTCCCTCACAAATTAAAATAATCTTACTCTTATCCCCAGCACTGCATGACACCACAGGCATGCAGCAAGGAAAAGGGGGAGTAATGAGGGAAAAGAAAGAGAAAGGGTGAAAAGAAAAGAGGACTAGGAATTCTCTCCTCATGCTTCTCTTCGGCAGAGACACTTACCTCCCTCCGATAACAACCCCACCAAGAAAATCCAACATGACAGCTGTAATGAGGATGTGCTGGTGGGAACCCACCTACACAGGTTAGCACTGGTCCAAATTAAGTGACAGGTCAGAAGTGGGAGATGGCACTCCAGTAAATCTACATGAACACTGTAATTTTATTGGCATCAATTTCCACTGCAAGTTGACATTTTCCATCCTCAGTGATAACTACACTGTACAATAACGTCCTTCAAAGCCTCAAGAAAATAGATCCAGAGAGAAAAAGGGCAACACAGTTGAATTGTAAAACTCATTTACAAGCATCTTTAGGTCCCTAAAAGTCCTTTATAAGTAGATCAAAGAAGAGCTGAACTAGCACCTCAAACTCACCTCAAAAGCCACTATCATCTAGTCAGGGTACTGGTAACGTTGGGACGAAGGTGTGCATGCCTGAAGACTCCCCCCAAGGTTGTTTTTCTTGTGTATGTGTGTGGGGGGTGTTTTTAACATGCTTCTCGAAGCAACTAAAATTAACTATGCTCCTTAAGGTACCTAAAAGCCTGTGCTGACTCTGGCAACTGTTTTCAGATGATAGTGGTAGAATTTCCACCACAGATCTTGGATGTAAAGTATTAATGCTTAATTAATTTTAAAAGACGTTACCATGCCTCTGAACAGGGAGCACTAAGAATAGGGAACTGCAACATAGGGGTTTGTGACTTGCACAGTCACGTGGGAAACGTGCTGCAGAGCCAGGAACAAGCCTCATCCTCCTGACTCCAAGTCTTTCACCACAAATTCATTTTTCTCCTTAACTGACACCAGCTTTTATAACCTCAAAGCATTCAATCGGTTTTACTGGAAACATATCCATAGTCACATTTCCACAGACTATGATTTTAATCCATTGCTTTCTATAACTTCACATATTTTCAGACACCTGCAGTAAAACAACATAAAACCATGTATGAATGCTGACATTCAAGCCTCCAACTTCCCTTCTGCATCTTTTCTCGATGCTCCTGAACTTGGCGACACTTGCCAGTGCTTTGCTGTATATAGTATATACATTTAAAGCACAAGACTTTGTTTTCTATCTTTTGATACACAGGCACGTGGCAGGTTATGTGGAACATTTGGTGCTCCAGCATAACACACCTAAAGGTTCTCAAGTACCTAAACAGCAAAATCTATTTCACAGCAGGCAGAGCTCTGCAGGCATCTCTGGCAAACTGTGCGGGACCGGACACCTACACCCTCTGAACTGTCAAGAAGCACTTTCTCAGTACCCTTCTTCCCACCAGCACAACAGACATTTCACTGGCAAAAATGTTTTCGCAGTGCATTTCACACTTAAGATTCTTCAGTTCAGCCCGTAGCTGGAAGCTCAGGCTGTTTGCAAACTGCCTGGGTTTTATTCCACAGAGAGTTTACACACTGATTCCTAAAGCACCGGCTGAAGTGAACAGCCATCTATTTACACTTGATGAATAGGGAAACTGCTAGAAAAACCATCATGATGCTATACATAGAACTATGTACATATTTTATAACATACTCGCTTTTTAAGGACTTGCATACCAACACAGAGCCTTTTTTTTTTCCTACCAACCAATTGATGGAAAACGTGCACAACTGAGCTCAACACTGTTTTCTTTAGAGCTTAAAGCCACAATATTTTTCACAGAAAACATGGAAAACAGAACAGTCTTTACCTTCATCACCAGATTCCCTTCCAGCAGATTTGTGCTTTCCAGCTGAAATTAAGATTTGCTCTTGAAAGTAGTTCCAGGGCTATACCCTGGAAACACTGGAGTCAGACATGGATTTCCTCAATCCTCTGCACTGCTTACAATCATTTGGTATTTTCAGACAATTAAAGCCTGGTAAGTCAGCAAAAAAAGTGCCCGACTAGTTAAACTAGCTCTGCTTGCTAGTATTTGTCACTGCTCAGCTCTCCTTTGCTGCCTATTGAAGGATTTCTGGCAGGAAGGTCTTTCATGGAGGTATTCTGGCTAAAAGGGGCTGGGGGACAGGAGGTTGTGTGCACAGGCTCAACTGTAGAAGGAGAAACCTGGCAGGAGAGCTTTCACCCACATGTAGCCAAGGCTGGATAGGTACCTGGCCTCTCACACTGGCTAACACCTTCAATTCAGTACTTCAATTGAGGTACCTCCCAAACATCTCCTAAGAATTAAATTATCCTGGAATATTTGCCTAGTATTCAGACTCAATGGTGTTGCTTTCTAAGTGCCATGAGGTAGGTTAAGAATGAAGACTTAAAAGAATTTATTAAAGTCTTGAGCTGACATATGTACGTCTTCAGAAGGTATTAAAGCTCTTGGTCTCTTGGTTTTTTGTGGGTGGAGCTGGATAAAGTTCAGGAGACTGGGTCATTAAAAAGGACAGAAATCATTATTTTTTTTTGGCATATCACACAGATATGCCAGACTGGCTTTATGGAGGAGTTCAAGTTGATGGATATTTGCTGGCTGACATGAAACAAGTTCAGCCATTTCACTCCAGTTTGCGTATTGACTTCAAAGAAACCAACAGAGCATCACCTCCAAATGAACTACACCAGCAACAGATGACCCAATTGGGAACAGAACTTTTAAGACACAGTGGGCAACCTCGCACCATCCTCATCAACATAGAAGCATTCAATGGAAGTGTTCCTGTCAGTAATATATCTTCTTTGATATATTTAGCATACTGATTCCTAGAAGAACCTCACAGCCTCCTCCAGTAACCCTCTCCCAGCTGATTAGCTGTTGACTGGGTCCAGCCTCACGGGCTACAGAATGAGGTCAGACATTATCACACATCCACATTTGCTTCCTGCCTTTTATGTCTTCCATTAAGCAAGTCTGCTCCCTCTAACACTAAACTATTCCTCCTCCAAGAGCATTAGTGAAAGCCACTGTGTACTGTCAGCAAGCCCCACAAGCTTGTGGGATATTTAAGGATTCAGAAATTGAAAAGTCTCTCTCCAGCACCAAGGTTACAGTGGGGACAGGGGTTATGCTCACTGGGCAAGGATCCATTACCCCTGAGGCTCTCCCTTCAGCATCCTCTAACACAAACAGAGCTTTTGGCATCTCTTCTGTTCTAGAAAGCTTGATGTCTCTGGATCTCTGTCTGTTAATGCTGAGCCTGGTATGTCTCCAAAAGATTACCGCAGCCCTCGTACTATTCCTGCTGTTCCCCTTGTACCTCCAGGAATCACGAGCAGCTCTGCATTTTTGTATGTTGATTCATCTTTCGACTCTGTTTAATTACAAGGATGCCTGATTTAAGGATGGGAAATTCTAAGCGCTTTTGGTCTGTGGCTCTGCTGTGTCCCCCCCCACCTTCCCTCCACCACCAAGTCTCTGGGGAAAGGCTGAGTCATAACCCTATTTGCAATACTTGTGTATACGTAGCACTGGAACAGCACAGTTTTCCTCTTCATCCAGGAACAGAGCTGTAAAAGGTTAGGCATCTGTAACTACAGCGTGACAGGAACGGAGACGAAGAAAAGCCACCCCCCCTCCAGTGGGCAGATGCCACCTGGAGAGGAAGAGTATGAAGGGACAGCAATGGAGAGAAGCCTCCTTTCACAACGAGAACGACCCCCGGCTTAACAGATCAGTCTGCTGACAAAATTATGTGGGATGACACTGTTTTAATTCATGAGACAAAATCATTTACTTTCAAAACACTTCTGAACACCCTTCTCCACCACCCTCTCCCCAAAGATTATGTACTTATCACAATTAAGGGAAGTTTTCCTACTTCCTATATTAATATTTCAGTTTTGACAGCAACTTTTCTAATAAAATACTGAAATGGCAGAGTTCTTGCATTCCCAGCCAGTACAGCTACCAATATTATTTGGGAAAGTATTGCTGGCACATGATACAGGATGCTATAGAAGCCATTTTATCCCACTCCCACTGCTCACTTTTATTCCACTTCTATTTTATCCCATTTTCATAATTCAGCATTAAAATCTCTTTTTCTTTTTTAAAAAAAAAAAAAAAAGAGACGATAACAACAATCTGGTTCCTTCTCATTTCTCAAAAATTAAGTGAGTTAGCTGGCAAATTAACACTTGGTAACCCCAATTTCTGGCCTATAGGAGTTTTTCCACATAAATCTATTAGCCTTCCATATTTGCTGCCTTTCCATTCACCTTCTTGGAAGTTTTTGTGGGCACAATCCAAATACCTCATTAACCTGTTCACAGAAAGGTTTCTGCCAGTGTTCTTTGTTCTTTTGAAATGTTTGACTAGGTTCTGGAGATAAGGACTTTTTACGTTTTCCTTCTGGGCCCAGCAACACCTCAATTGCTTTTCCTCTCATTAACCAGCCCAGAAACACCTCAACTGGCACATCCACTGGTATTTTATCCATTTGAAGCCTCATCTCAATGCTTCTCTACACTGATGTCCAGAAAAGTGATTTACACTGACTTGATCCTTGGGACTGAGATCTGTGCCCCAATCTCAAGATACAACATGAAAAATTCATCACGCTATCAACTAAGAAAAACCTTTTTAACTTCTTGCTACTCCAGTAACACTTCTGCTTCAGATGAGTGGCTGAAATTTCTGCCCAATTTAAGCCCAACGCCTGGCTATTAGTTATTTGTTACAAGAGAAGCATACAAGCTCTCAAGGCTTGTTCAGGATCACTGGTCTGTAGAGTATTTACCGGTACATTCAGCCATCCCGACCCTGAAGCACAAGCAAGAAGCCCTTCACTAGAGGACACCTATAATGAAACTAGCAGGGTTTCTTTCAGCCTCTCCTCTGAAAAGGAGAAGAAAGTCTTAAAGAAGACTTCTCTAGTTCCACTGCTAAATTATGCAGCTGAAAGGGAGGTAATTCAGTAACACTGGATTAGGTTCGAAAGTCAAGTTCAAAAATGTCTCCTAAGCCTTTCAGTCACTTAAGGAATGGTTCATCCCTTCTCACCTACCTCCACGTTAGACCATTCACTGCACAACCGCAGCCTTTTTACTATTTGGGCTCATTTCCTTCTCACCTGTTGTCACGCAAAAGGAAGCAAAGCGAAAAGACTCGGTATGACCTAAATGAAACAATTTTACTGATTTCTATTCTCCCTCACAGGCTCTCCTCAGAAGCAGCCATCCTAAAACCACAGACTACCAGGAAAAGGTCTCTTACCTTCAAGTCATCATGTGTTACTATTTATTTTGCCAAATCATATTATCTTTATAACTTTAATTTCTTCTATGTTGGGTATGAAAAGACTACTATTAAAATTATCAAGGTTCAGTTGCTGAAATGATGCCAAGAAAGGCTACGAATGTTCAAACACGACTGTAGTTCAAGGTGTCCAAAATACTCTTCGTAGCCCTGGCAAGGAACACATACTTTTCGCCTTAGGCATCTGATCAAAATGGTTTAGTGTTGCATTAACTTGCACAATATATAGATTGTATCAGTGAGTAGCAGGACTGTAACATTTAGTCACTATCCAAGATCTTTAACATGACTAGGTTAGCAGCTTACCTGAACAGGCAGTGGTAATCCCATGTGTACAGGGTGTTCTGTGAGGTTCTGGTCAATTTATGAACTGTTCACCTGAGAAAGCAGCTACTGTGTGGAGATGAAAAGACCATTTGCAGATCCCATATGGCTCAGAAGAGCAACCAAACCAAGAAAGCAGCACAGTCTGAGGCACAGGGGATCAGGATCCTCACTGTTAGGTTATGACTTTGGAATAGTCATCTGACTTCACAGTTTTAAAGGTATGTACATTTATCCCACCTAACCAGCCTAAAAGGGGTTTAAACTTTCCTGAAATATTTGTATTCCAGTTGGAGGAACCACTGTATGATCAGTGTTCCAGTAATTGATTACACAGTGTTTCTACAAGTTTGTTTAAACAGATCACCATTGCTGTAGCCCAAAAAAAGGTGGAGGAAAAGCTACTGGACAGAAAATGGAACTGCGTCCAGGTAGTGGAGCTAACACCTTTCCCAGTAAAGCTGAAAAGACTGAAAGAAAACAGACCTGTAGGTATGAAAGATACAGAAACAGGAAAATATCTATATGCAGCTAAAAGTGTCAAAAGCAGAAAAATATACCCAGAAGGCACTGATCAGAAAGATATGCTCATATTGTGGATGATACACTGAAGCAGAAAACCATAATCTAAAATAAACATCCCATGTGAAACTGGATATGTCACTTACTGGCATAAGGGCACTATTTACACAAACACAGAATACATATAAAACATTTACCCTGGAAGGATATTGCAGGTCTCTTTGTGCTGCTGCTTTATGTCTCCAACAGCTGGCTGCAAAACATTTGGAATCCTGAAAAGAGTGACTGAAACAGCGAGACCATGATTGGAGTCCCCCATAACCTAAGCACGAAATTCAATAAAAGAAGCTGGACCTGGGTTTTCAATAGGTGTCAAGAAGGGAAACAAACCTACAATGATCCTGAAACAAGACTGCCAGGCTTCTGCTTCCTCATTCAGAGTGACACACTTAACAGATATACCTTTCAAAAGCAACTTGACATGCGACGAGTGTTGAAAGACATCTCCACAATCAGCACTGCTACAGAAAGCTATTTCTAAAGCCTTGAAATCCTTCTTGAAGTCAAATTCAAATGAAGTGCAATTACTGGGCTATCACAGACTTATTTTGCTTCAGGTGCATCACTAGGTCAGGTGCAGCAGTTCAGGGAGACTGGCACTTCAGAGCTAACTCTTTCCCTCCATAAACCAGAATAAAATCTGAGTTTTATAGATTACTGCAGAACAATTAAATTAATTTTGACTAAGCACAAGGAGAACACATAAAGCAGCCCTTGGTTGTGAGGCTTAGATTCTCAATCATTCATTTTTCAATCATAAAAGGGAAGAAATAGAAAAAAAAAAAAAAATTGTGAAAGCTTCATGAAAAGGGAGCCTGGAAAAGTACAGCAAAACAACCAAACACTTTATCCTTTCTACAGCGGGAGCATTATGCATTCTTCCTTTTTCTAACACCTCAAACGAAGAAATAACATCACTGAATAGATTTGAGTCAACCTATTTTCCAGGCTATAGTTACCCGGAGGCAAAACTCCTTCTGGGACAAGCCAAACTGACCACACCACAGGGCATCCAACTCTGCCAAAGCTTGGAAACTTAGTACATTTGATAGAAACAGTGTAAAACCAATGACCTTATAACTCCTCTCCACACTTCAGCAGTTACTCAAGGCAAAAGATACTACAAGAGACAGATATTATGTCTTTTCCCTTAAAAGGGCTGTGCTGGGAAACTTGGCTTCAGAACAAGACAGACCCCTTAGTTACTGCATTCTTCACTACCCTTGTAATTTGAAGGTCCTCTATGCCCTGCTGTGGAATGGAGGGAAAGGAAGAAAACTGTGGAATGACTTGGTGATGAATCTTGACAGGCTGATGGATGGAAAAAAAATCGTCTCCAGCTATGCTATGTCCTTTAGAATAGCTCCTATCAACTTCTTGAGAAGTTTCACTTACTTGACAGCAAAGTTTTATTATGCAAGCAAGGATCTTACACAGCTTTTTAAAAATACCAAGTTTGCAAAACAAGATCAACGCACCTTCTGCTCCACTGAAACCCTGCAGCAACCTCAATCTAAGGAAGAGAGGTAAATAGTGTGACAGATCTGCTAACAGCGAGAGTGCGGCGGGCACGGCACCAAGTCTGAGAGCTGAGCGCTCACTGATCTGCCCTAGACTTTAAAAGCCTACCATGGATAGGTTAAGGAATACAGAAAAAAAACCCCACAGGCTGATCACTCCTATCTTTGTGACTGAAGCCTCTTGGACATGAAGTTAACCTGAAACAAATGCCATTGCTGGCACTTCATCCATCTAAACCAACCTGCAGAAGCTGGGTGGATACCCGAGACATGCTGCAAGAGCCTGTTCAGAACTAGAACAACAGATACTTTTAAATGTGTGTGTTTAGAGATCTTCAAATTTCTTTGAGACACACTGGAATAATTGCTTATTTTCTGTGCACCTCTTTTTTTCACCGGGGGCGGGGGGGCAGGTGTGTGTACCCAATACTCTGTGGGTAACTAGTGCTTAAGGAATTGAGACAGCTCTGTGGTACCAAGGGATGTTGACCTTAAGAAACTGCTACACTGCAAGTATTTTGCAGCAAAACAACTAAGGGTGTAGGCAACAGCAGCAAGTTTAATGACCTGTCAGTGCCTTTTCCGTGGTCTCTTCTGGAAGAGGTGACACGTTCACATACGCCTATTCTGCAGCAGACCTTAGCTGCTGTGTAACAAATGTATAAAGTCACTGCAAGGAGAGTTGCAGTAAGCAATTTACACAAAGGACAAGAGTGAGGAAGCCTTATAAAGCATGAAAATACATGTTTGATCAGCAGAGAAAGGCTAAATTAATAGCTGCTTCTTACACATGCCAAAGGGCTCCCAACTGAGAGGCAACAATGAAGTTTCAATCCATTATTTGCATTCAAAACCAAAAAAAGTTTGATGTGAACAGAAACATGTGTTTCCAGGGACTCCCAAGATGTAAAACATTCTCCTGTAATTGTATAAATAAGAGTCAGAGACTGAAACCCATTAGTGTGTTTCCACTAACAAAGCAGAATAAAACAACAGCCAAGTTAAAACTTCAGGGAAATGACCAGCTTCAGTGTTCAGCTTAAAATGCTGCTGTGCTGGCACCGAAGAGAAGCAAGTCCAGAGCAGGCTCCTATGGAAACAAGACAAGAACAACCCCCTCTTGTCCCTGCTGATGTTCATTCTTGCAAGGCTACACTCTTATGAGTAGAAGCACTTATTTCCATGGAGTACCTTGCAAATGAACGCTCTTCCCTTCTTGGGTAGAAATAGTTTCAGTGATTTTTTCCTGTTCTTTATGAGTCTACACCCAAGTGAATAAACAGTTATGCACTGCATGTACATCTCTGAAGAAGTAGCACAACTCAAGATTTGCTTTTGCCTCAAGTTTCAGAAGTCATGGCCCATCACACCTCTGCACATCAGAGGGGCAGAATGAGGCTGAGAGCAGGATCTAGGGAAAAATCCACACAGTGAGCACTGTGGGACTCAGGAAAGCTCCAGGACACCCTAGAAATGAAACCTTGTTGGAAGCGTGTGCAAGTTTATCTGGTCTATGCCCATATCTGTTGTCATGTCCAACAACTGCTTTGCTTTCAGTAAGCACTTAGCCCTCCTCCCATCTCAAACTAGCCCAGAATTACTTTCCACAACCAGTGAAAGGGTCCAAACAGATTGAAAACTGGAAAGCCAGGCAACTGTAGCAGCCAGTGACCCTTTCCAAAGCCAGCTCTGTGCGTATCTGAGTATCACAACAGATTCAAAATACCAAAGGTAAGAACAAAGAACAGCCACAACAAGCTTGAGCTTTGTTACCTCTCTGTAAGATTTGTGAAACCCCTTGTTGTAACTGAATCTGTATTCCAGTTTGCTCTGTTACCAAACAATTTTTACTAGAGGATCACATCTCAGGTTTTTCCAAATTTGCACCTGTCTCCTCCCCATTGTGTGAAATGCAGTTAATGCAATGGCAGAGCAGGAAGAACAGGCTTGCTCAGAAAGCCTGGACAATTGTTCACAAACCAGACTAGCATCTGGGAGTGTAAAACTAGTTTAAAATAATGAAAGAAAGTAAAGTTTATGAGCATTCAAATAGATAATCCAAGGTAGATGAATCCTATTTTCAGAGTTAGAAAGCAGCAGCCTTTAGCATGGATCCAAGGCTTAGCACAGACACTGTCACACGGTGCTGCCACATACAAACTTCTCTTGGGAAGAGACAAAGGGAGGGATGTGCCCAGCACACCAAGGGAGGTATGGCTGCACCAGAGACAAAGACAAAAAGAACTGCCCAGGGTCACTGGTGGGATGCTCAGCAGCAGGATCCAGAGGCACTCACAACTCTGCTCGCCTTCTACCCTGGTGCTCCAAAGTATTTGCTACAGCAGGGTAAGTGCCACATTTAGAGTCATGTTTAGACTTCAGAGCTATCAGGGACTGCTCAAGATAACCTATCCCTCACTTCAATGCAATCTAAAGCAAAATGGTTCACCCTTTTTTTTTTTTTTGTTTGCAGAAATCCCTTTCCTTAATGAGGTCCTGGTTAGCAATTTGGGATGCAGAATCTTTGGAACAACACATTGCTCTTCATCAACCCCCTCTCACAAAGGAGATGCAAGCCAGGGTGGATTGAAATACTTCTGCTCAGCCATCAAGTGCACTTACACCAGGGACACTTTTACTTTTTGGTTGCTTCACAGCTCAGAGAATCTCAGTTTATGCTCAACTGTAGTGTAAGAATCAAGCCTAGACCTTAAGTGAGGAGCACAGTGAGTGAGTGCTCTGCTGGCATTGCTGTCATGGATAGGTGGGCTGAATCATCTGCTGGAGATTTCTGAGAAAGAATTGCCTGGGGAACAGCTTTGAGAGTTACTTCAGTAGACTGGGTCAAGAGCAAAGAAAATCTTTTGCTGCAATCTGTGACAAACTCAGAGAGAGAACTTCATGTACTGTTCTCCAACCATAGACTGAGTCAGTGCCCCTAGCAGAAGGTTCTTCCGCCTCCAACTGCTCTTTATACCATCATTAGAAAGGTGCAAACACCACAATTTGTGATGCAAAGTCAACAGCTGCTTACTACATGCAAACTTTCAAGACAGGTGAATCAGGAAAAATAGGGGCAAACAACTGTAATTCCTAGTTCTTAGAGAGGATAATAGAAACTTCAGCTGTATTAAAAAGAAAGATTGATATTATTTGGGGGCATAAGAAGAAAAGTTTCAGTTCTAAAAACTGCACTAGCCAACAGGACAACTGCTGTGTTGTCAGGAATAATTACACTGCAATGATGTCAACTAGGAAAATATTCTCACTTGCTGGCTGTGTAAATCACTAGCATTTTTGGATTCTCTAAGAAGAAGTTTGTAAAGACTCCCTGAAATCCTGACACCTCCTCAGCACAAGAGTGATGTCTCAACAGTAGCTCACACAGAGCCTGTATTCACACCACCACCACATGAGGACAGGGCTGGTGTGTTTGGCTATCCTGTGTTTGACCCAGCACAAAGGCTCCCTCCAAGCAAAAATTTTACAGAAGATCAGGAAAAAAAAAACAACAAACAAACTAAAAAGCAGCTGCATTGAAGTGCTTCTCTGGCAGCAGTAGGTGACCAGCCTCCTGTCAGCAGCCAGAATCACCCACAGTTAGGACACATGGGAGCGGTACGAGGTCCTCAGAGGCGAGGCTCTGATGGTATTTGTTGAAAGCCTTTTATTAACCAGCCCGTGAGAAGGTGATGTGGCTTTGGGCAGTGCTGGTCTCCTGCCCGCTGTAGGGAGGAAAGCCTTGAGGAGGGAGCACCCTCGGGAACAATATAAGGGCCCTTGTGATCCATAAATGAAGAGCAGAAATTGAGTCCACGAGACAGAGAAGTGATCGGTACAAGCTTTAAATCACCTCTGCCAAGCAGTTACACTGCTTTACATGCTGGGGTCAGACGATTCTTCCACTACTTGTATAATACCAGGCCTACTAAGCTGAACTGGTGGGGGAAGCACTGGCAAAGTCTTACAAAAGTTTGTTTCAGAAGACCAGGCACTTATTTTTATCACACTCAAGCTGGTTCCTCACAGTAGGAGCAGCTCTGATTCCTGCTGGTTGGTTTGTTTGTTTTCCTATCTACAATAACTTCTTTCAACTACAAGGCTGCACTGGATGGGTACAGCCCCATTTCACCTCTGTTCCCTTTGTGGGTGAGTGAAGTCATCACTCACCCAGTCTGGATCATTCCAAGGGTTGTCTGCAAACATCTTATCACCAGAGTCTGCTTTGCTCCAAGTCCCACTCTCCAGACAAGGGAGGGAATGCAATTCCCCTGCCTTAAGGGGACATTACCACAATTAGCATACAAGAAGAAACCCAATCCCAGCTGAAACACACAAGAAAGTAAACAAAAGGTAAATATTTAATGACAGTTGAGATTTCTGCAATTTCAGCTGTATTCCTGAGACTTCTGAAAGGGATAGAGGACCAAGAGCGAGCCATCACAGCAGGGTAGGTGACAGTAGCTTTAAAAGTGAGTTTTAAAATAAGGCTATGATTGCAACACTGAAGTGACCAGTATAGGAAATAAAGCTCCTAGACATGGTGCACCAAATTCAATTCCCATCAGTAGACACAAGATGTTACTTTAAGTCACCCATTTTAGTCTGTTACACACCCGTACTCTGTTTATTTCCAGGTCAAGTCTCACTAGCTGGCAACTGTTAAATCAGGTTGATACAGATACCCAAACATAGAATGTAACTTGTTAATGCAGGATGTAGCATGTTGTGGTTACTTTATTATGCATAATAAACTCAATCTTTTCAATTAAAAAAAGCTTTACACGATATATTATCAGTTTGGTGAGGGGGTTTTGTTGTTTTGCGGTTTTGTTTTGGGAGTTTGCTTGGGTTTGTTGGTGTTTTGTTATGTTTGGTTGTGGGGTTTTTTCATTAATGGCTTGCATCTCTGGATAGAAATCGGGATTTTATTAAATGCACAGCCAACATTTTCAGATTCCACCTTACACAAAATTCACATCTGCCCTGAACGAGCCTTTAATTTGTTTTACATCTGAAGTCTATTAAAGCAAACATAATCCTTGGAAATTGAACGGAAACAATTGTTTCTGATTACCTCATTCCTCCATTTTAAGAATAGTCCTTCCTTTACCTATGCAGGAATAACTTACTATGAAAAGTTAGCTTTCTTTTTTCAGCTTTCAAATGGCTCCCACTATCACAGCCACTACTTGAGCTGTTTAAACTGAAGGAAATGTGCTGCAGGTGCAGAGTCATCAGAAGTTCATTTATCACTGCACTTCAAGTGCTTAACTAATGACTTCCAACATATCAGAGGTTCTGCTTCGTAACTACTGCAACATGATCACACTCTACTTTTCAAGTTTTCTGAACCTGAAACCTAACATTATTTAAATATTTTAAGAGGTTGGTTAGTAAAAGAATTAGAAACATGCTTTAAAAACTATGAGCATTACAGAGGCAACCACGGGGATTCAGGACTTTGTTATTCCTCTTTAACCCGAAGTGAGAAAAACAAGTTGCATTGTTTATTTTTCAGGAGCATTCCAAAGGAAAAAATAAGAAGTATTTCTCTCCACTTGATTATTTGACAGCAGAAATAGGCAAAGGAAACAGGAGGAACATCTAAGCCTATTTACAATCTGATAATTTATTCCTGAATGATTCAACTATAAGACGAGGAAAATCTATTTTTAAAAGTTTCTTGGCTGCCAGTTTTACACATGTTGGGACAAATTTTTAAAAGATTATGATTACTCTCACTAGAGTCAAAATTAAATCAACATATCTATTAAAATTTATTAAGAATTTTACATGAAGGACTAATACCACATCGAAAGCTGGAGCCACTGCAGCTGATTCAGTGGTTTGCTCCTACGCAACCAGCCCTGAGCAGCAGCTCTACTGTGCTCCATCCTCGTCCAAGTGTTCCATGCCTGTGCTAGAAGGAACCAGTGCTGGGAGTGGAAGCTCCATCCAAGTACCCAGGAGCAGAAAGTAACTCTTCAGAGTAAGCTCTGCTGTGCCCTAAAGCACACAGCAGCCCTGGCTGTCTTGGAAACTGCCATGCCTGGACACATTTAACCTGTTACAGGCGCTTCAGTGACACTATCTTGCAAGTTTCAAAACCTACCGATTTATTTTTGAACGCAGAGCTGGTTTACAATTGGCAATTCTCTTACTTCCTGTACTCCGGTTCCTAGTAGAGCAGAAAAAACTTCCTCTTTTTCCTGTGATCACAACTGCAACTGTGATCAGCTCTACTCGATACTATCAGACGTAAAAAAGTACCAATACGGAAACGCTGGAGCCTGAAGCTTCCGCTACTGCGGCGTGGTAGCACTAGTAAAGTCTGTAAATGGGAAAGCTACATGACAAGTAGCCCTAATACCATCAGAAAGAATTAATGAATAACCTGTTCTGAAAACCAGCAAGTGACATGAGATACTTGACTTCACATGCCGTTCCCAGAACTAAAAAGCTGCACAGACAGATCAAGAAGAAAGAGTACAATAAAACTGAAGGTTAAGTAACAGCAACGTTTCTCTTCTAGCAATGGTATACTTAATACCCCAAATTTGTTGGACATAAAGTAAGTTCAACCTGGTTTCCTAAGGGCATTTGTTTGCATCTCTAAGAGGTAAAACAGTTCAGTCGCCTCTGCTTAAGAAAGGATCTATGACTTGAAAACCAGTTCAATACAGGTTTTCACAACAAGAGACTTTAAAAGTACCAGTTACCTTGAGATTATAATATAAACCAAAATATTTTCTGCCACTACAGCCTCTGTGACAAGTACTGGAATACTGTCCGCACTTTACACACTAAGACAGCAACTCTGCTACAGAAGCTGCAATTTTTAAGTGAAAGCAGTAACCAGACAAGTAAAACAAGGAGACAATTTACTCATACCAAGCATCGCATTCTCAGAAAAATCTAACTCAATTTCCATTCCAGCACTTGTTCCATCAAGGACTGCATTAGAAGTTGCTTTATGAACTACACACACATCTGACAGACAAGAGTAACTGGTTTGATTAAGTGCAAGGGAAAAAACACAGTGACCAATAGGGAGGACTCTTCGATGTACAAAGACTCTTGACAACTTATTTCTGTACTGAGAAGATTGTTCCTCCAAAAAGGCATCAAGTAATTTGATCTCAATTTAGTTCTGAATGTAAATAAACCCACTGGGACCACAGGATTTAGAAAATCACATACCTGTAGCCAGAAAAGCACTACTCACACTGCCTATTAGCACACTATGAGGATACTGGGCAGCGATGGGGAGCAGACAGGAAAGATTTAAGCAACAGCTGATGGGATAAAGAACTGAGAAAGCATCACTGACACTTGATGACCAAATGACTCCGACTATTTCTGGGTTTCTGATAGAAACCCAGAAGTTACACAAGTTTGCTTTCATTTTTAAGCCTTCAGACACTTCACGGATGTTTAGAAGAAAGCTCTTCTGAATGCCAGATCTTGTCTGAATTGAAAGCAAGTGGAAAACTTCCAGTCTCTGAAGCAACTATGATAAAAATTACCATTATACTTGTTTGCAGTGCATGTACTACAATTTTTTTATAAAACATTTTTTCCAGTACTGGGAGAAAACAATTAAAGGGAGGGCTACTTTCACTCTGTTCTCCTATAAAGCTAATTGCCAAAGACTAATTCCAGAGCTCTGCTGAGCTTAAACTACTAATATACACAAAGACACTATAACAACTCAACTTTAAAAAAAAAAAAAAATCAAATAGCATATTTATATCAGCTCCACTCAAAAAGTAAATATTTGCCATGTGCAAGTCAGTAGACTTCTTCTCTATGACTTCTCTATAAAAATTAAACTGAGGTGGTTTCTTTCCCCAGCTCAATGGTCCTCCCAAAACACAAATACACTGTTGTTATGTGAAGAGGACTCCTTGAACTACATGTTAATGAGGTTCCTCTGGGATTTAAGGTTTCTTTGTCTGGATTAGAGCCTGAGTCTCCTGTGCCGGGGTGGATGGGTGGAGCATTTACAAAAAGGGAGAAAACACACAAGAACTTAAATTAAAACCAAACTAATTCTGCCATCAATAATGAGGCTCACATCTGTTTTGAACACTGTTTCATGTTCTTGTGAAATACAGCTACAGGGGACCTACTTCACAAAACAATGCTCCACAGCTTCATTCTCTATAAAGGAATCTGTTTGAAAATACACACTTTAACTTCAGTACACAAAGCCTTAGTAAACCTTTCCATCCGTTGGAAATGTGGCCAGGGCATTACTATCGTTTCTCACTCTATCCAAGTCCACCGATGAGCGATGGGCAAAGCCCAAGCACAGATTAGTTCCTAGGAGATCCAATCCCCTTTCTGAACCAGCTATTCCTGCTGTCAGCACCAAATGTAACCTGCCTGCTAAACGGCACGCAGAACAAATTCAGCTGGCGTGCAAAGACAACACCGGCAGCTTTGAAGAGAAATCTATCAGATGCCTGAAGGAGGCAAATCCTGTGCTGGGTTAGTGCTGGAAGAGAGGCCTGCTCACGAACACAGAGAAAGGGAGAATATTGTAACTCAGGCTATGGTTCAACAATAAACTCACTTCCTCCTCTACACGCTTTGACAGTGATAGATAGCAAAAACCATAAACTGAAGATGATGCATCACTGGACAAGAGTCTCAACAACAAGGCTGGGCAGGAGGGAAGTGGCAAACACGTTAGACACAGAAGGCAATCCCTGAAAAATGACAGCTTTACACCTTCATTTATGAAACAAACTGATGGACTCATCCATTCAAGTGCTTCTGCCTTTTGCCTAAGATTCAATTTAAGAATTAAATTACTGGGATAGCCAGCTTATTGCTGGCTGCAGCCTCCATCCACTGCAACACAAGCTATGGGGCAAACAAAACTACACCATGCTGGGCTCTCCCAAGACCACATGCTGACAACTAAAGAAGCCAAACATAGAGCATCAGATGCTAAGTTGTACTTTCCTCTTTATATTGAGATGATGAGAACAGTCTGCAGCCTAGAATGAAGGCTCCTTGCAATACAAGGGATGCTGAATAAGCCTACTTGATAATAAAAGAAAAACATTGTTTATGACAGCTACTAAACTCTAGAGAGCAGCATATTTTAAATTAGAAGAGTGTATCTACTCATAAAAACAGGTATTTCAAGGACAGCTTGCTTATACTTCCCTAATGAAGTGCAGGTGACATATACAGCTAGGATATTATGACTCAGACAAGATGCTAGCTCCTCAGAGAGGCTTTCTGGGTTTGGAGTAGGAAGAGCATAGGAGGATGTAAGAAAGCAAAAGTGAAAAAGGCTTGTTAAAAATGCTTGTTATCCACATTCACATCCAAAGGTGGACAGCTGGAGAGATGCTCCAACCTACTGGAGCAAAACAAAGTAACCCCAACACCTACACAGCTCCAGTACAACAACGTGCAAATATCAGAGTTAACAGCACTGAAATCCCATCTCTGATTTGTGCCAGCGTTTACTAAAGATTTGGATCAAGATGACACCTACCACAGGACTGGGCAACACCGCAGAGGTTAATCAAGGTCGCTGTCATTAAGAGTTCATCTCTTGTGTTGTATCTGTGTTCACATGAACCTACTGCCTCTGGATCTGACAATTTACACTTGTGTGCTGCAGCACAACTTGCACCTTAGCCTACTGCCAGAAAGCACTCCAGGCTTTTTGCTCTATCCCTGAGGTGCACTGCTACCGGACACAAGAAACCCAATGTTCAAAACCAACGCTGAAAACTAAACATCGGAGGGGAAACGCCAGTAAGGTAAGTTTACTGTGATCTGCACGTAAAGGGGTCTCCTGTGCACAAGCAGCATTACAAATGCAGCACATTTTAACAGCCTCTGTGATATTCTCCATCCTCAAAAGGAGAGCAGGCAGCTTTTATTCCCCATCTGGTGGTCATTAACTCTAGAATACAAACCTCGGAGTACGTCACCAGTGCTACTCCATCCCTCCATTTTGTACACACTGCTTGTGTTGCAATGAATCATACCCACATGGATCTCCAAAGAGCTCCTGCTTCCAGCTTCCCAAAAGGCAAGATTAAAATGGAGAGTCCTCGTCTAACTTGTAAGTGTACCTTCTCAGGCAAGTCAAAACTGGTACCTGCCCATCCCAGTCATTTTATCTCTCCAATAATTGACCTTACTCACACACTTACTGGCAGAAGACACAATATGCTCTTCCTATTGCTCAAGGCACAGCTGGGGACACTCATACCAAGGCGGCATGTATGGTGCAAGAGACTAACCTGTGAAGTACTTGATACCGGAACCCTGCACACAGACCAGGAAACCACACAACTCCCCACTGTAAATCCAGAGATTTCACTAACTGCAAGCCCCAGCATGCAACATTTTAGCATTTTTGAAATGAGTTAGTACCACAGAAAAATCCTTTAGCTCCTCAGACAAGTTCTGCATTTAAGAAAAAGTTACAACGTATGCTAAAGCTGCAGAAGCTCCTTTTTCTTTTCATACTGCCCTTTGCTAACCACCTCAGTCTTCAGCTGGAGAGAGAAATAAAAATCAAAAACAAATGTCCAAGTTGGAATTGAATCTTAGTCCTAGTCACACAGCTTTATATCTATTTCTGTACTGGAAGAAATCGCTCCCACTCTGTTCTTGTTTCTCCACCTCTGAGAAGAGCATAGTACTCACTCTTCTCCAACTGTGTTGCCTATTTAGATGACATGGCCTCAGGACAGGATAACAATGTATAGCACAAAGACCTTAATCCCAGGCATAGTGTCCATGTGTAACAGAATGTTCCTCCCCAGTGTTTCCTGCCTTCAGCTTCAAAAGAGTCTCTCTTCACATTCAACCCTTCGTGCTCACGCAGCCTGACCAGAGCACCGAGCAATCCAGGCTGTGCTGATAAGCTGGCCAGACCAGAAGCTGGGATGAGAACTGCCAACGCGCTCAGCTACTGATATCTCCAAGGACAGAGAGAACCCCATCCACCTGCATCTACTGCTGAGCAGGTGAAGGAAGACAGGCCTCCTATCTGGTTATCAGGTCTCCAAACCATCTCCTGTCACTAGGTATGTAACAGGGTGTCCTCTGCCACCACCTGTACTTTTCTCCCCCTAAAGCTCTGCTTACAGACCACAAAAATGGAAGCCTCTTTGTTGTGCTACCCCCAACTCCAGGAATCTCTGCATTTCGGTTAGAAGACTACTACATGTTTCTCAACTCTATCTCCAGACACCTAAAAATCTGCAACAGAGACTTACAATACCTCAAAGGGGAAAAAACCCCACAAGAGGTGGGAGCCCACTTTTCCCTCACCACCTACCCTAAAGAGTCTTTTTAGGCCAGCTCTCGAAATTGAGAAACTGTGACCTCAGAGGAAGATGAGCAGCTGTTTTGACAAGTCTGGCCCTTGTTCAAATACCAGAATATAAGCCTTGAGCAGTAATACGTTGCCATCAATAAAAAGTTCAACTAAAGTACATTGCCCTGGCCCTAAAACACAGGTCATCTATTCCATGTTACACACAAAGGGAAAGCTACCACGTTGTCATTTGCATTGAAAAGGTGTACAGAAGTGACAAACAAAAGAAGAAAAAGCTTTCTGGATGACAGTCTACAAATTCATATTCTCATCTGTCAGAAGCAATGTTAGGCAATAGATCAAAGCAAGCGACAATTGCCAGGAAAAATTAAAAAGCTATCTGTACTTGGGTATTGCTTCACTCCTATTATTTTCTTGACTTTTTACCATGAAGTCACATCTCTGGCCAATGTCTAAAAAAATTCTTTAAAATTCTTAAAATTATTCCATTTAGACACTGCCAGACATCTTAACTGCACCGAGCTGACAAGACATTTGGATGGAAACAAGACAACTTCCAATCCTATGCAGTACACACTGAACAATGGAGCGAGCCCAACGCTTCAGAAATTGCAAAGCATTTGGTAAAACTCATTCCTGAGCAGTCAGCCAACCAGTGCTCATGCAGTGGGTTTCTGATAGGACAAGCTGTATGCAGTTTTATCCATGCTGAATATGAGACCTCATCTTTCATTTGTTCCTATCTTTCATTCCCTAACACAACAAAATGCTCTACTGCTGAGGTCCCAGATGTTTGCTACAAAAAATTAGTAAGACTGCAAATCAATGACTGGGGTTTCAAAATGAGCACTAAGGAGAGAAAGACACCAGGGTCTTATTTTTAGAAAAATAATTGAAAAACAGCATTGTGGGAGAAAAAGGGACATATTTTTAAGAATCAGAACTATGCCCGAGTATGTAAGAGTGTTTCTCCTCTAGATAAACGATCTGCTAAATACCATGGGTCTGTTAGAGATTGTCAGCTGCACACTGCAGCTGATGAGACCTAACAGGCACTTAGCTACTACACCCTCACTGTGGAGCATGTCTTTAACAGACACAGATATGACCTAGCCAAAGATGAGTTACACAGACTGATCAAAATATTTTAGTGAAGCTACAAGTGCACTCCAAGCTTTCCTGAGGCAGAAATCAATCCGTGTTCACTCATGGAAAGATACAGCCAGCTGCAGAATCACGCTGCTGCAGCACTGGGTTCTGTCAGCGTCCATCTAACACGCAACCATCTATGTTGGGCAGAATTATGAAGGAGCAAATTGACAGCTTTTGGTGGGCACCACAAAGCTCAGAACTTTGTAATACTGCTCAAGAAGGAAGTCATTGTCTTTATAACATTCTCTCAAAAAGCCCTTCTCCAATGAAGGTATAAGATAAAAATCATGTACACCCACACCGCTCACAACTGCACAGAGCATATGGTGAGCTTGTGAACATGAACAAATACATTCAAGTCAAAAATATTGATAACGAATCCAAAAAGATCTGCCAATTGGAAGCTTTGTGGGAAACAACTTTTGGCTCTAAGACTGACAGGAGCCTTCTAACAAAACTATTTCCCAATGGCCTGATGCTCTCCCTTTTTACCCTGCAATCATCTCAATTTAGAAGTTATCGTCTTCAAATTTAAAAAGGGATTTAAGTACTTTAGGTGGAGACATGGGTTGTTTTTCTTGATGAGGTATTGTCTGCTGAGGCTGAATGACAAACACCTACACTAACTTTCCTGCTCTGCCTCCCGTATTTGAGCCTGCACTGCCCCCATCCCATCAAGACGCACATTTCAGACATTTTCCAGCCCCTGAAGACAGGAATGAAGCATGCTCAATGCTGTCTGTCCTTGTGACTCCTTCCTGTTGGGAACTGGCAGTTTCAGAACACACAGCAGCTGTCAGTACAAGTTAATTGTCTAAGCTGAGCTACTACTGCGACCATCTTCGAGTGAAGCTATTGAGACTACAAACAAAGGAAACTTCCCCAGGGTGAAGCAACAGCATCAAATGCAGTATTCACCAGAGCTGTGTGGCCGCGTCTTCTGTTTCACACAGAGTACATTCTTCTAGTAGACAAACAGGCCTTGAGATGATGGAAAACATCACTAGAACTTTGTGATAACAAATTTGTGAGGCAATTCTTAACTGAATCAATGTCCCTCTTACACTCATCTTTCCTCATTACAGGACTCCATCTCTATCATTAGCTATTAATAGGGAACTAATTACCAAGGTCTCTCACTTCTCCAAAATTATCAAGTCTGACCACCACCAGCTGTGCTGTAGATCTCCCAGAACACTGTTTGTTGCGAAGATGGCCACAAAGCTTCCTATTTCATATTGCTGCTCCTGCTGACACAGACCAAGGTCTAACAAAATCCTACTTTTACCTCAAAGAAGTCTGAAAATCACTGATGTTAAGTAGATGTTACAAAAGAACAAGTTTCAAGAAGACTGACCACAGCTCCATACTCTCCACTTCCATTCTCAAGTCTGGAGCTCTCACTTATTCACCAGCTGAGTAGCTACAGAAGTCAAACTTAAGAAACCAAACTTCAACTTGAAAATACACATGTATGCACATGTGTCTGAAGCCACCAGCAGCTTTCTACTGCTTTGTACCTTGCAGGTCACTAGAACACAAAATTAACTCCACCCTTTCTTTTCACATCACTTTCCAAATACCCTAACTCTCACTGTGACACCAGGAGGTATTACTACGGTTCACTCTTCATCATCACTAGTTTCAAAAGCAAGCATTCAAGATGAAAATGTTTCTAACTATAAATCTGATTAAATGCACTGGAACTATTTAGTATTTATGTCAGCCAGGACATTTTGAACAAATGCTGTGCTAAAAATACTGTAGTCTCATCCACACTGGGAAACCACGATTACAACTTGTTCAGCTGAGCTACTACAGAGCAGGAGCCTGCAGCAGAAGAGGCTCTCTCTGCTCTGCCCAGGACAGTACTTCAGCACTGCACTAAATCCCATGTTCAACCAGTGACAGACACTGGAAACCACCAGAGGCACAAGCACTGGGAACTCCCCAGAGCAGGCAGTTAATAGCAGAGTAAGGACAGCAGTGCTGGGGAATATTGTTTAAAAGGAATAATCCTACTGTAGCAAGAACTGGGGTTTAAACTGGTTTTCTAGCTGTTCTTTCAGAAGAAGAGGTCAGCAGCAAACTCACTGCTGAAACAAGAGCAAGCCCATACCCTTCTCCTGTTCTCTTAACAGAGGGAAGCCCTTGGAAATCTAATGATGATGGATATTTAAATGCTGACAGTGCCAAACAGCCCAGGACAGATCGTGATGCAGGGAGAAGGTAAAGCTGGGCCTATCTGTCATATGCTTCTGTCTCAGGCCACAGAAACAGCCCCTGAAAAGCAAGGTGATCAACACCCACTTCTACAACACTTTCAGATTTGGAAACTCAAGGCACAGTCCTTCAAAACCACAGGCAGGAGCAGAATACGTAATGCTAGACAGTATTTTGCTGCCATGTTTTGGAGTCTGAGGTTTTCTATAAAACTTGGGGCAGTTTCTATAAAACTAGTAGCTGCAAAGGGAATGCAATTTAAAAAAACCAATAAATATTTTTCAATGACCGCACGTCTTACAAGGATACGAGAAATTGTATTAGCACAACCACCTCAAACAGACTTGAAAGAGAAACTATCCCATCTTGAAAAGCTACAGAAAAAACAATCTGCACCAATTTCTTACGTGAAATTGACCTTTCCTTAAATAGTCATTGTATCATCAAAGCCCATCCCTTCAGTCCAAAAACAGAAAAGCAGATACGCTGTCAGAGCTCTGCTGATTTTAGCTGAACTACAGCAATTTACAACACCAGTAAGAATCTGACCCGGAGCCTCTCTCTAACAGGGCAGTGGCTTGTGCTATTTCAGCAGGTATTACTTTAACAGGAATCCGGTGAAATCATTAACAGAGGAATTTGAGTCAATGAGATGTTAAGTACTTGCTATAATTACATATTATTGCAGTTTCTGCTGACAGCGCAACTCAGGAGGTTGGAATTCAATGAACTATCTAACAAATATCTGAAGTCACAGTTGTAAATGAAATTAAATCTGAATTTGTGTTCAATCATGTTTATGAGCTGTGTGCCTAATTTACGTGAAGCCATGTGAAAGCCCACACTTTTACACCAGTCCCTGCATCAAAATTCTGTCATGTTTTACAAAGTAAACAAAGTAGCCCTGATAGGATATTAATAACAGATATCACTTAACACTCTAGTAAAAGGAAAAACATCTTGAGAAAATCTGCTAGAAGTAGGAAGCACACAGGCCATTAACCCCCAAAACACATCTTCCAGCACATTTAGGTAATTCTGCTGAGTTTTAACAAAAACAAAAGTTGGCTGCAGCTCACAGAAACATTCAGCTCCCCGATCCCACAAGACACCCATTAAGTTTTAACCTGAATGCTGAATGTGTCAGAACAATTAACACAACAGACCTCAAGGTCTTTGGTAAAGCCCTTCTGAGGCTACAGCTGGGAAAATAGATGCAAACTTATACAGCCCATGATATTTAAGAGCAGCTTACCATCAATACATTTCTGAGAAGTGTCACAAATGATCAGTTTACTTGTAACAATCTGAGAAATGATTTCCCACAGTAAAGCTACAAGACCTGCAATAGATGGCTGTGAGCAGACTGAAAATGAGCATGGAAACAAAATTAAGACATTTTGCAGAGATTGGTGTCTGATGTTACGTACTTTAAAATAAAAAAGCTAAGTGGTTTCAGACTTCAAACTAGACCAAGTATTGTTCTGAGGCTGTGGGCAGCACTTCTGACAAAGCAGGCTCAGCACCCAGCACCGCAGTCTGGAAGGGAAGCCGGGAGTGAGTCCAGGCTGGTGTTGGAAGGAACAAATCCCATTCTTCAGGATTCACATCCCCATGTATCACAAAAAAGGGAAAGGAAATTTTCAGTGGAGATATCAATCTGCATCCAAATACCACTAACTACCTTTTGTACTTTGGATCCCTTGCCAAAGGTTTGACATTTAAACACACTGATGACTACAGGCTCCCAGGGAAGTTAAAAGACAAGACCCAGATAGAGCACAGGCGTTTACCTCCCAGCTTCCTCGCTTGGTGAGGTTTGTTTAGTGGAGCAGCTCTGAGGTACACAGAGCCCTGTGTCAGAAGCAGCCCTGCTCTCCTTCAAAAAACTCTCACCCACCCAGAAGGCGCCAACAAAGCAGCAGCATGGAGGAACAGATCTGGTCTCCAACAGACTGTTTCACAGCCACTGAAAAATCTGAAGGATCTCTGTTACGTTGCTTTCCAGTTTGTTAGCATTTAAATCACCCCCAGCTTTTACATGCACAGCTCTATTGCACATGAAACAGGAATTAAATGCAAAACAAAGCGTGCTGTAATTCCCTAACTCGTAAGGCACTTGTTCAGCTCTCTTGCTATTTAATTTAAATTTTCCTCTTGCTCATTGCCCTTCCTATCTTCACCCTGATACATACAGAGGTGCCATACAAGTGCTCAGGCCAGCATAAAAAACCTGCCAGTTTCTGATAAGATGCTGCAGCAGCAAGGGCTTCTTTTCCCCCCCCAAAAAATATCCACTTTTTAAGCAAGCCTCTCCTTCAAGCATATGTTTGACTCCCAGAAGCCATCTCTATGATGCTGAACAATCAAATTCACATTTGACTCGTTAATATACTGTAATGGTTACTACAATAATACTGGCCTCAAAGTGCATCTTAACATTATTGGTCAAGTCAACCACAGAAGAAAAAAAACCCCACCACACGGCTTAGGGTGATGTCTTCACTTTCTACACAGAATGGTTCTGGATTTTACACAAGTTCTGATCACAGGCTGCTAAACAGCCAAGACACTAACAGCAGTTAGTGGAATTTAGTAGCATTGGAATGCAATCTGAATGTTTTGCAAACAAAAGTAATTTTTATCTACTGCACTCTGCAAACACAATGGGAGAACTGAAAGTCAAGATAAATTGCTTTTAGTCTCAACACTGTCCTCAGTAGTAGGAGGTTGTTACGTTTAACCTTAACAACAAAGCTCTTAAAGACAAAACTCAACAGAACTCAAACAGATTTTGCCCCTGAAGTGATCCGCAATTTTACCAAGTGGAGGAGGAAATCAGAATGATTCTCTCCCAGAGTACACAGTAGTGATTCAACATCCACACCTATGAAGAAGGGGTAATTTTCAGGGCCCAAGCCATCCTTTGAGATAATAGTATGAGACTACCATTCCCCTTCTACAACACTAAGAACTACAAGGACATCACTTGCAAAAAAGGCTCAATATTGTTCTCAAGATGGTTTCTGAACAGGCGCTGCTAGGACTGAACATGGAAAATTCTTTGCAGTGTGTACTGAGACAACAAATACAGTTAAGGTGAAAAATACACCCACTATGGCCAGATTAAACAGGAGGGAGAATCTGGCTATTGAGACGGAATGCAATTAACCAAATTGGAATTTGCCCAGGATGCTCTTGCTTAGAGTGATCTGGCTATTTAATGACAAGAAATAGCCAGGAACACATATTTACTGCTGGCATCCTTTCTCATACCTAACACTACCCTGCTATCAATGAAACAGGTGTGTAACCAAATCCAAGCTCTCAGCTACAACCCAGGTGCTCCTTGGTGACCTGCAATGGGCCAGCAGATCCACCTCCACCCACCTCACTTCAGCTGCAACAACCTGTGTGATCACCACCTGAGGTAGGACGTCCACTGACCCAGATATGAACATCGGCAGCAACAGGAAGCTCCAAAGTGTTTAAGCTGCTCCATTACTGATATACCATCCAGAAGTCACCCAAAACATTCTTTATTAACAAAAATGTTTACTGCTGGTATGTTCAACATTTAGAATGAGTCAGTACCAGCCCCCAGAAAAACTTCTTCCCCGAGATGTAAAGAGGAAAGGCAGATTAAAAAGGAGACTGATTATTGTTAGGCAGCACTTCACAGTAGAGCCAAAGTACAAACCAATTCTAAACATCTGGGGGGGAAAATAAAGTACTTGAGATTCCTACCACCCACTCCCAATCTTTGCCACGAAATAGGATCAAAACAAGAATATAAGAGCTAGAGCCTCACCACTATGCCTAAATGAGAACCGCTGTTCTCAGACCCATGTGTGACAATTCCCAACACAGAAGTGCACAGAACTCCTGTGTCGAGGAAACAACTCGGAGCATGCAGAGATGACAGGTTTTCAGGAAGATCAGTCGTGGTCACAAGGTCAGAGAGGACAGTGTCTATGCAGCATTATTCCTTTAAGACTAACAGGGTTACACACACCTTTCAGCGCTGAACAAGATTTTGGATTTTAGGGGCCCCCCCGATCAGTCACAATGATGTTACACGACTGCCACAAAATAATTACAACAGGAGGAAAAAAGGTGCAGATACCTACACTAGTAAGAATTTGTTAGGTATGTTTGGTTTACCAGGAATTCAATTTTTCCATCAAGGTGTCTTACTTTGAATTTCTGTATTGAATTCCTCCAACACGTGGTAGAAATAAAAGCTGGAGGAGTTTTAAGTGCTGTATGTCTACAACTCTTAAAAGAATAAAACAGCACACGGTCACAATAGAGGAGAAAAATCCCTCTAAGAAGTCCACTCAAAGTTGGAGTGGAAAGGTCAAATACGTATCATTTTGACTATGTAAATCAGGACGTAACTAAAGCTTACCAGGCAGCACTTTTCCCTAAATAAAGATGATCCTTAAGCAAGTATTTCCCAGCATAAGAAGACTACAAGTATTCAAATATGTACTTAAATATATAAGTTGCTTCAAGAATTACTCCTGCACTTCTCAGGAAATCCACTGTATTCTTTTTCCTATTAAGAATTATTCAGAGAGCCCTATCATAGATTCAGCATGGAAATATAAGTTCAAAACCTGCATATTCACTACTGTGGGCTCCTGTTGCACAAACACAAACACATTCCAATGAACTGACAGAAAGAAAGGCGAGCACAAACGTAGATGAGTAAATATTTACATGCAGTAGCCTACAAAGCGACCAGGCACATGGACATCACCCAGGAGAGCATGCTAAAAATCACTATGCCTGTAAGTCCAGCAGATACCTTCAACCATTTTTGTGTCCTCTACCACCCCAGCAGTTCCTTACACATCCCAAACAGTGACCACAACATACACACAAAGGTAGGTGGTACGTCCTCAACTCCCCTCCACTCTTGCTCAAGCCTTTCAATTTGACACCTAATAATATGAGTGGGATTGCAATTAGCTTGCTTCCTAGAAAAATGAATACACAATCAGAAAAAAAAGTCAGCAGCCATCAGGCTGATTAGAAAAGATAATATTAGATTGGTATATATATGAATATAAATATATAGACATAAAAGCGTATATATTCGTATATAAATATCACATATATATAAAATTACTGGACATCTATACTGCTTCTGAACAAAATGAACAGTTAGCTTGCAAACTTTCTAAAGTGATGCTGTCTACCTTTCTGGAATTGTCTACACTATTGTGGTTTTAAAATTTTTTTTCTTTAAATGTGGGCTTTCATTTTAATTTAAAAACCCCACCCAACGAGGTAAAGTTACATCAATTAAATAGCAAGGAAAGAAATAAGACTGATCTTAAAATGGATGCAGCAGATTCTTTTAAAGAGCAACATGTTGCAATCACCTTTCATTTTAGGGGAAGGGAGGAATTCCCTGAAAGGAACAGAGACGGGGAGCAGTGGGGGGAGGGAGGCTGCGATTTAAAAAAAAAAAAAAAAAAAAAAAAAAAGAAAAACGGCTTGGGGAATTATTTTAGTTAAAAACTTTGCTTTCCCCTCTGTTAAGAAGGGGCTGGGGGCCGGGGACCGCCGCCCGGTGCCTCTGCAGAAGGCTCCTCTCCGGTAGCTCGGGGAGGAGGAGAAGCAGAGAAAGCCACACAGAAGAGAGGAGAAAAAGAAAATGGCGCAGAGACTAAGTCCCGACCGTCGACAAGGCGACTTTCCAGGGAGGAATCGGGGCCCAAAGGGGACCCCGGGAGAGCCGATGGGCTCGGATCGGGGGCCTCCGGTGCCCCCACTAGGGGAGGCGGGGGTCGGGGAGGGGCGAGGCCGCCGGGAAAGGGCCGCTTTTGGCAGCTCGATGGGAACAATGGGGCCGGTGAGCGAGGAGCCGGGACTTAGTCTCTGGGACGCCATGTCTGTGCGCGGCCGGCGCGGCGCGGGCAGGCGAGGGGCGCGCCGGGGCCACACTCACCGTTCGCTCGGAAATCCGCCTCGATCTGCGGGGAGAGCAGACAGGGAGACACCGTCAGCAACGACGAACCGACGGGCATGTGCATCTTTTAAAATTAATTTTTTTTTTTTAGTGGGGGGCCGCGTTGGATTCCCCCCCGCCCTCCCCTTTCTTCATTCTCATTTTTACGGAAATTAAATATCAAATGAGAAATGAGCAGCGCGATGCAGAAGGTGCCCTCCGCGGCGGGTGAACCGTCCTCCGGGCATCCCCGCAGCTGCCGGGATGAACCCCCCAGAGCGGGGCGAGCAGGGGAAGCCGGCCGGCCGCCCACCACCCCTTCTCCCAGGCAGGGGGTCACACAGGGGTCCCCTCAACCCCACCGCCCCCCATCTGGGCAGAAACGGCTCCCGGAGCGGGGAGGGCTCGGTAAACGGGGGCTACCCAGCACGACGTGCGCGGAAGGGGGAGAACAGGCCGGGTTGACAGGGCTGTCCCCAGACGCGCGGGCTACTCCAGCCGGGGCGAGCAGGGGGCAACAGCGACAGGTCTCCCCTCACTCGGGCTAAATAAGGTGGTGTCAGCCGAGCCGCCAGGGCCGACCCTGAGGAGAAGCGAGGACGCCGCGGCCTCGGCGGCGAGGGGCCGGGGTCCCCCGGGATCGGGCCGTGAACGAACACTCACCTGGGAATCGTTGTGTAGCTGGTCCCCGCTCATGCCGAAGGGTGCGGGAGGCCTAAGGAGCGGAGCGGGAGGAGAGCGGAGCGGGAGGAGAGCAGAGCTGAGAAGCGCCGAGCCGAGCTGAGCCGCGCCGCCGGGGACGCGCGGAGCCTGGACGCGACAGAGAGCGCAGCCCGGGGCTGCACCGCGTTGTGTAACAGACTAAGTCCGGGTTTCGGCGCACTGCGCAGGCGCGACGCCTTTTACCGGCGGGGCGGTGCCGAGACACCGCTGGGCGGAGCCCGAATAATGGCAGCAGCGGCGTTTGCACACAGGCCACGCCCCCTCGAGAGCTGGCTGGCTTTTTATATGCCCGGTCCCGCCCCCTCCTCCCTCCTGTCCAATCGCGGGGCAGCAGCCGGCTCCCGTTGCCCCGCCCCGCCGCGGAAGGAGCCGGGTGCATTGTATAAGAACCCGTGACCCGCTGAGCGCCCCGCGCATGCGCCCCGGCCCGCGAGCCGGCGTCGTTTAAATAGCCCCGCCCCGCCCTGTCACGGGATCATGGCGGCGCACGGGCGGGTGGTCCGCAGGGGGTTCGGCTTTCCCCGATTCCCTCCGGTAACCGGGACGGTGAGCACCCTACAGCCCCTGCTAACGGGACGGGCTGCTGGATTTCTGTGGGGGCCCTCGGGGCCCGGCAGGTCTGCCCCGGGGCCGGGTTGCACCGTGAGCTGGGGTAGGACGGCTCCACATGGCAGCTCCGCTGCTCCGGCACCCGGGAGCTGGCGATGGCCACGGCTGCGGCGTCCTGGTCAATGCCGGGCTGGGCTGCCGTGTGTGGAAACACGGTTGGCGATGTCTGGGCTGGGTGACTCCGCCGGAGCGGTGTTTTCTCTCTTGCTGGGCCTTTCCTCCAGGCCTGGGGCCTGCCGGGCCTGTCTCAGGCCGGCTCCCCGCAGGAGGACCTGTGAGCCCGGCTGAGTCACGTTCCTGCTCAGCCTGGGTGTGAGCACGGACGGGCCTGATGTGCGGCTTGGTTTTGAGTGTGTCCGTCGGTTCCCTTCGGCAGGAAGGGAGCCGAGCGTGGTGTGTGCCTGTGTCCTGCTGGGAGCCCGGGTGCGTGGCTGACCTCTTGTTATTCCACCTACACCACTGTATTGGGCTGGAATGGGGAGGCTGCAGTAACCACGTAGAGATTCCATTGTGTTGGGCGCTGTACAGCTGCCCCGTGTCCAGATCAAAGTGATGCTAAAAAGGGATGCAGATCAGGCAGGTTTGGGCTGACCTGAGTTGTTAAAGTCAAGGACAACAACGGTGTATTGCAAATAAGAGCTTTCTGCTTTAAAAAGGGATCAGCCAGCAAGATTTTTCATCCAGTGTAAACAGGCCCTTTATTTTTTTTTCTCACATGAGGAAACAGAAGGTGAAAAAGAAATAAAAGCTTTATTTTGACTAATGTGGGAATGAATCATGTACCCCCCCAGAAAAACACCCCCCCACCCCAACCCAAATCTGAAGACGCTTATTTGTGTTCTGCAGCAGCTCTACTAAAGGGGGTTTCTTTCCGGTGTACTAAATAGGAGGTTTAGTATGCATGGTTGGTACATGTCTCACAGGACTGCCTCCAGTCTTCTTCCTGGAGCTTCCATCCTGTGCTGCAACACAGACTGTACCTTTCCTCAGCTTCTTTACACAACCAGAGCTTTGATTTGACGCTAAAATAATGTGGTGCTGCCAGGCTATCTGAAGAGACACATCAAAATGTAAGCAGCAACAGCAGCCACCTATTTGCACTGCATATTTATATCCTGTAAAGGGAAAACTCTGTCACTTTCTTACAGTCTTCAGAAGAGGATCTGAGGACTTCCTTTTTTTACCAAGAGCAGGCAAATATTTCTGGCTCTAGAGCTGTTTGTTATGCAAACTGCTTTAGTCACTGTTAGATTTTTAAATATAATGAAGAGGCTGTTTCAGACACCGCTCCTGTTGGAAGAGGGGTTTGCCCCTAGCTCAGAAGAAACAGATGAAAGGGGGCTCAGCTCTGGGTTTGAGCCCCTCCTTGCTGCCACCTGGGGGTGCAGAGGCTGTGTCCACTGGCACAGGACAGCATGGGAGCCTCTGGCACCTCCAGCTTTCAGCATCAGAAATTCCTAAAAGCCCGTTCTTTGAAGCAGCAATTTCACTTTAAATCTCACATCTCCCCAAGAAGCCTGGCTCAGGTGGCTGTGCTGCTACAAGAGAGGGAACTNACCACTGCAGCCAGCCCCTGCAGAGGGAGGATCACAACCTCCTCTAGCAGCTGCTGCCTTCACAGGGACTTGTAAGCGCATGTTTGGTTGCAAAGCAGAGCCTCCAAAGTGGCACATGGGAGGCTCAGAATCGTGCTGCCTGCAACAGCCAGACAGGAGAGCTCTGATGCCAAGGGAGCTGCCCAGCTCGTTAGCTCAGGCCCTAATAATGACCACTCTCACGGCAGCGCTGCCGGGTCATTAGTGACAAGCAAACCCTTGTACCATCACTGTAAAATATCACTCAGATAATGAAGAAAACCTCTGGCTGAGACATCCATACCTGAAACAAGCAGAAAGGCCTCCCAAGGTTCACTTCCCATTCCACATTCTGACACCAGTCTCCCATAGGGTTAATTTGAGGCCCAGGTGGAGCTTCCAAGGAGCCTCTGCTGATCCCAAGAGGCAAGGTGATTATAACTCCTCCAAAAGCATATTGTACTGTAACACCCGTGTGGCCACATCTGTTGCAACAAGCTGCATGATTAAAAAAAAAAGACATCTGATCTCACAAGACCTCTTCCAAACCTACAACCTGCACCGTCACACCCCAGGAGCCTCTGCCTCCCTCATCCCCTTCCAAGCTCACATCCTTTGCTGCTGGGGAGGCTCTACCAAAGGAAGGGAAAGACCTATACGGGACACGCCAGCCCTTTGGATGGCAGAGGCTGGCAGTGAAGTGGTTAACACAGCCGGACCTGCTTCCCTGGCAAGGCTGTGCACACCCCAGCAAGATAAATGGGGGAAGTTCACACCTCCGAGTGCTGTTGTCTCTCTGTGTCTCTCCAGGGCTCCCCAGGACTGCAGTACATCACCGTCAGGTTAATGTAGCCTAGGTGATTGCTTGCAAAAAGAGATGGCTGGAAACTATGTGTTTAAATTAAATCATAAATCGTCCTGGATATAAAACCTGTAGGAAACCCTCCAATTCTTGATCCTGGTGAACTGTGAGGTTTGATTTATGTGGCATACTCGGGGCTTCTTGCTGTGCTCAGGGTGCCTGGTTTGGGAGAGGGAGGTAGGTGCCTTTTTTGTGACCAGCTTCACAGTCCTGTGTTGGGGGGGATCCTACACCTTGCTCCAGCTCTTGTGCACGGAGGAGATCTGTAAACGCAGGAAGCCCCCTTGCCAGCTCCAGCTTGTGGCTGTGCTCTGCCTGCAACGTGGCTGCAGCCTCCACTTCTGTGTCACTTCTTTCTGGATGCTGGAGCAGAGAGTTCGGGGGACAACAGCTTCCACAGATCTGCCTTGCCCACACAACAGCTGGACCAGTGTCTCTCAGGGGTGTCAGGAAAGGCTTTGTCAAAGATGACTCCAAAGGTTGGATGCTGCTCGTGCAGCAGAAACAGGATTCCTGCCTCCCCAGAGCACTGGAGCCAGCACCGCCTCCGTGCCCAGGCCAAAACAAGGCTGTGCTGTCCCACAAGGCTTGTCTTAGGCAGGAAGCTGAAAGTAAGATACAAAAGTGAGGCTGTAGGACCAACATAGGACATGAAACCTGTACATCCAAACCCCTAAACCCTTGGTAGCCCTCTTCCCAAGCCATTGCCTTGCTTTTAGCCCCAGGTGAAGCCATTTACATTGTGTTCCTTCAGCTAATTCTCTTTTACCTTCAACTTTATGATAGGATTCATTTCCAGTTTGAAAGTTAAGCACATGTGATAAATACCTTTGTGTCTTGGTAGTTTTGATTACAATATCCAAAGTCTTTGACCCTCTCTCATAGTGCGGGAGGAGTAACACACCATTGCCAGCTCATCCAATTTTATTAGCACTCCCACATATCCCCAAATTCACTATCTTGTTTTGTTTTCCTTAATGTCATTTCATAAGAATCTCTACTTTTGTTAGAGGCAGCAGCAAGTTTCTAGTACTTACGTTTTATGAAAAAAAAAAAAAAAGAAGACTTTTGAATACGAAACAAGTGCATTCTGCTAATGAAGTAAAAAGAGACCAGTTACAAAACAGATTTAAACCTCAAAATCTCAGTTTTAAAAGCCTGTCATGATTTTTGAGCCTTAGCTCATTTGTAAAAGCTACGGTTTGAATACTTACATAGCTAGTCTATGATTTTTCACAGCCAGAGAGCCCTGCCTGGTGTGCAGGATTCCCAGGCAGTGTAATCCTGTAAACCTGCTGTCACTAGAACAAAAACTGTCACTTGTACAAAATAGAAACAGTCAGATATATGACTCCCCTCTCATTTTTCATTAGGATAACCTGCTCAAAACACTCATACCGATTACATACTGTCAAATGTATTGAAACTAAACGATCACAGTGCTTTGAAAGCTCTTTATTTTCCACTTTAAAACTGCAGCAATTATTCCCAGTTTTATGTGTAAAATGGGAGCAAATTAAGCAGAAACAGCATTTAAGTGGGAGCTTTCAAAGGTCAGTCTTAGTTACCGAGTTTCACCTGGGACAGGAGAAGCTTACAGAAATCCTGGAAAATTATTAGTTAGCAAACAATCAGCTGATGCCACTCGAACTTTATCATATCTTCATTTGCCACGGTTGAGGGAGCCAGGAGCAGTAGAAAGGTTGGTATAACGGAGAGAAGAACATTTGGATTGTAATCAAAAGAGTATGTAACTGCATTTTCTCCTGGAGCCAGCTAACACACACAAGCCCTGTGCATCTGCTGTGATGGGATGTGGCTGCTGTGTGGCCAGTACTAAACACTGGCTGCAGCCAGGCATGTCTGTGTTCCGCTGCCCCGATTGCCTCCCTGCTCCTAGCAAATAAAAACAACTCTCCTGCTTGAGAAAGCCACGAGAAACCCGTAAGCAGCACCTTGCTTCAGCCTCTCCTCAGTTTACTGTGTAGAGCAGAGCCTTGGATTTGGAGATTACCCCATGCCCGGGCTGCCAGCAGGAGTGTGGGTGCTCTGGGAGCCCCCGAGCACAGGAGAAGCCACCCTTGCATAACGTGGCAAGTGTAGGAGGCAACAGGATGGCTCTTTTTGAGTGTGAACGTGCTGCAAATATAGCAGAGATAAGGAGCCATTTCATCTAATCTGTGCCCTTGGAATGAATTTCTCATGAATCTAGGCTAGCCAGTTTCACTTCTTGTTTTCTCCTGGAGCTGATAGAGTTGCTGTTTCTCACATAGTGGCATAATCCTGTGATGCAGATTCCTGACATTGCAAGGAAAGGGTCCAAACGTTTCTATTCATATCAGCGCTGCTATTAAAAAATACCCAGAGTTAAATTTGGTACCCACAGTTAATAAATGCTTCTCCTTCGCAGTACAATGAGATAATAGTTCCCCTGTCTGTAGTGTTTTCTATCCAAAAGAAAGAAGAATCCCCATTTTGGGAAAGAAAGCGCTCACTTGGAGCGCTTCCATTTCTGGAGTCGCGCCACGTGAAGAATGCTGGGCCTGGCTCCAGGAGATCTGAGCAGCCTAAACCCATCCAAAATCCACGGGCGCTCTGATACTCATCACTCCAAGCGCCAGGCCAGACGTGTCCCAGAGACCACCCCTGCTAAACCTGAGAATGCTTTTGAAACACAGCCTTTAAAAACTTCCCTCAAGTCGGTGGTGAGAGCTGAAAATTCAGCAGAGCGGCTCATCTCCCCAGCCCGCACGCCTTTGCCCTCCTACCCCAAGACTCATGCCAGAGCCCTGCTGATTGCCTAACTTCAGCCTAGCCTGGAAACTCATGGAAGAGTCCCCAAACCTTGGGAACTGCCCTTTTGCTGGCTTGTCTTGCAGTCTGACTAAATGTGGATCCATCCAGACTTTGAAGCCTGAATGAGGTGTGAATTGCTCACGGCTTAGTCAGAAGACTGCTCCATTAATAGCTTTGTTAGCTCCAGTGGTCCCATGCAGTTGGGTGGTGCTTTCTAGGAAGGGGGGAATGTCCTGGTCTCGCAGGGGTTCAAGGGCTGCTGGGTTCCTGCTCTGGTACAGACTCACTCTGGGGTGATGCTTGCAGCCGTGCTCATCGATTTGCTGCTTTCATATGTAAGTGGTGGAGTGGCCAGCAGAGACTGCCACAAAAGTTCTACACCCTGCTTGGTGCACCAGGCTGTTTGGGGGCTCTATCCTGCACCCCCTGAAAGGGGCTGAAGCACAGACTGTCCTTGGATAGCCCTGCCAGCGCTGGCAGCTCTTACCTCAGCTCTCAGCAGCAGCTCCGAGGGTTTCAGGGACCTCAGCAGGCAGATGAAGCATTTGTAGCTCTTTCTAGGCTCTGGGTAGAGTTGGTCCTCTCTCGGCACAAAAGGAAAATAAGTCAGCAGGTCTTTTGCAAGCTGACACTTGGTACAATTGAGATGGAGACAGGTCCTGCTTTTGGTGTTGCAGACCCCCTACATTGAGGACAGTCTGCTACAGGTTATCCCACTTTTAGCTTCTCTGTTCTTTAACTCATCATCTGGTAAATGAGGCTCATGGTTCCTCCCTACCAGCACAGGTGATGGGGTGAGAAATGCTGTCCTGGGATAGGTCCTCTGCTAATGAGGTGAGAATGAATCAAAGGAGTCAGGGCACTTTCAGGTCTATGTCACCAGGCTGACTGACAGTGCCGTTAATGAGCAGAGGTAACTCAAGACTGGGTCTGCTAAGGAGCCTCCATGGAGGTGGGTTAGACCTTAGCACCCTCTCACAGTTCAGGAGCAGCCAATCAGACCATGCCTGGGTGCAAATCCTTGGCTTAATCATAAAATCATAGAATGATTTGGGTTGGAAGGGACCTTAAAGATCATCTAGTTCCAACCCCCCAGCCATGGGCAAGGACACAACCCACTAGACCAGGTTGCTCAGAGCCCCATCAAACCTGGCCTTGAACACTTCTAGGGATGGAACCTCCACAACTTCTCTGGGCAACCTGTGCCAGTGACTCGCCTCCCTCATAGTGAAGAATTTCTTCCTTATATCTAATCTAATCTAAATCTATCATCTTTCAGTTTAAAGCCATTACCCCTTCCCCTGTCACTACAAGCCCTTGTAAAAAGTGTGCCAGGGTTGTTCACTTAGGGCAGGACTGCCATGGTTCACCCCATGGAGCAAACCAAGGGCCGGCAGCACCTGCACCCATGGGTGCCATTCACAAACGCGATGTCTCAGGGGGGTTCAACGTCCACAGGCAGTGTCACGTCAGCCTGGAAAGGTTGCTGGGAGATGCTTGTTTCTAAGCCTTGTGCTGTCCTGCTGTCAGGCTGAGGCTCTGAAAATCCAATGAGCTGCTATTCCAGTTTATTAATTGACTCTGTAAATCAGAGTTTAAACAGCCACTGTCAGAGTGAGTCTGACCAAATTTGTACATTTTATCAAATTAGATCGCTCTGTATAACAATGTCTATATCGCTGGTTTTAAATTTATTTATTGTGGCTTTAGCTGGAACATAAATCTTTCCTAAAATAACTTGCAATGTTACCATTGTAACAGAGCTGCAAAAGCCCAAGCGTGAACCCCTGATCAGGAAATCCACCAAAACCTCAAGTGGAAATAACTACTTTAAAGTAATTTTGTCAGGGAGGAAGTAATGAAGGTACTTTATAAGGAAACAATAATCAATCTCAGATAATGAATGAAAATAGTTATGAAACTTATTTTAAAAATGAGGGTTATTTTTGCTTCCTTTATTAATCTTTATTTTTAAAAGAGAGTTGTCCCCTTCAATGGGCTTTAGATTTGTAAACTCCTTAGACTGTTCTGGACATTAATATCAATAACATTAATAAATATTTACATATCTTATAGAGGTCTTCATAAAAGGTGAGATGAATATTGTCAGTACCAAAGATTTCAAAAATCCACATCCCAGAAATAATGAGACTGGATCTAAAATAATAAATGTAACTTTCTCTATGAATTCTTAGCACTGAAGGTGCATTTTATTATAATTTTTTATGATGAGGTAGAATAGAAACTTAGACCTGATCTACTCAATATAGCTGCACTGATTTAATACAGTAGCAATTCAATGTAATTAGATCAGTGATTAGACCTTATGTGAGCACACCTCAATGCTGAGGGAGGCTTAAACTACTGGGGAATTACATCGTTAGGTCTGAGAAACAAACTGCTGACTTAATAATAACAATAATAATCATCATCATCACCATGTTTTTCATTTAACACGGGTATTTTCCTGGACCAAACTAGAGAATGGGGTGGGTAAGCCATGAGGAGGGACGGGGAGGTCACCCACTGTGTCAAGGTGGCCAAGAAAAGGTGATGGGAGAAACTTCTTATGGTGGAAACCTCTGGACTCCGATCACCAACACATCCACATCTGGTTGTGCAAGATGGAGCAAGGCAGAACAGCAGAGACCGCAGCTAGCAAAAGGATCTAGCCTTGGGTCAGTACCATCTATGTCTACATCTACATCAACATCTGTGTCTCTATAGAGATAAACAGACAAAAATCACCATGGCTTTAGAGAGCTCAGATGCTATGGAGATATCACAGAAATGTGGGTCACCAACTATCTAAATTGATGTTTAACAATATCAAAGGCCTGCTGCCCCTTGCTGCTGAGGATGCTTGTATTTTGCTACTGTTCCCATCATCTACAAGGAGCTCTGTGCAAGCAGCCCCCGTGCCTGTTTGGGAAGCTAGGGCTCAGCAGGTCTGGACACAGCCCCAGGCAGCCAGATGCAGGATTGGTGCTTCTGCTCTCAAACCAGAAAGCCTCTCTTGGTGTATCTGAGGGTTTCCTCTGCGTAGCCCCAACACCACCCAGCAGCAGGCTGTGAGACAGAGAGCAGACATCTCCCTAAGGCCTTCATCAGGATTGTGCACCTCTGGATTCATCCTGGAGATGTGTTAATGTTAACTGTAAGCAATAAAGTCTGGGTGTGAGGGTGCAGTTATAAAGGGAGGCTTAGCCAGCCCTAAGTAGAAGGTTTGAGATACAGGTTTAAGTGTGTTTTCCTACTGCTAGCATAGTGTAGCCATGTGTTTATATGAAGGCAGACTGGCAGCAAAGCACAGCTCATATCACAGCCCAACCACATGATGTGAAACAGTCTTAGAAAATAAATAGAAGTAACAAGGACCCATGGGAAAGTGTCTCTTTGAGAGCTGGAGCTGGTGTGGGAAGACAGCAGTGGTGGTTTTGTCCAGCTCTTGGTTTCCCTGAGTTTCTGCTACAGTGGAGCACATCTTCCTCCAGGGACACAGCGAGAGATCCCGTGAGCCCAGGGGCTGTGGCAGAGGCTGCTCTGAGCAGTCGTGGGGCTGTGGCTCTGAGGGAAGCTTTGCCAGCTCCATATCTTCATTCTGCATGAAGCGAGTTGCAATCAGCCATCCCTCATCTGTATTGTGTTAATTAGTAGTAAAAGCCCAAAGTGCTGAACGTGCCAATGTGGATGGGCTGCAGGCCAACTGTTGGCACTGCCCACCTGCCCGAGGTCCCAGGGCTGTGGTGGGGATGCTCCTCTCCCAGAAAAGCTCTCTGATGGCTGGAGGTCCCAGCACAGCAGAGGGAAGTGGCACCAACCCAGGCTTTGCTGCTGCACCAGGACAGGAGGACTCAGGAGCTGTTTCCCGTGCAGCCACGCCAGCTGGCAACCTGGCACAGGCAGCTCACGAGGTATAACCCAAAATAGTCCCCGGCAAGTGGGCATGGGGCCAGGCTGGGGCTGGGAGGGGAGCACAACACCCTGCCCTCCGCTGTGCACCCCAAAGCTCTGCCTTGCCCACCATGGGCTGCCCCTCATGGTGGCAGAATCCTGTTGTGCCTCCATCTCTCGACCGAGCTGCCCCTTGCTGGCAGAGCCCGCTGTCACCAGGGCAGGGCACTCATTCATAAATCCAGTGCTGGCAAGGACAGGGCTTGGGGAGGAGCTGGGGATGGAGTGGGGAACAGGGGCAGCTTTGTTGCGATGGAGCTGGCATGGAGAACATGTGTGCATGGAGAGAGCTGGTAGGAGAGGGTCGGTGGCTTTGAGGTTGAAAGCTCCTAGTTGGCTGCTCCTTGCACAGCTCGTGGCACAGCTCAGCCCACCCACGGCTGCTGGCAGCACCCAGAGCCCCTGCAACACCCAACAGCCCCTCTCCCCTGCTCCTCCCCAGAGCAGACCTGGCAGAAGGGCTCAGAACAGGGAATGGAGTTAGAAAATCCCCCTTATGCCAGTGCATAGGACAACTGCCCAGAGACTACAGGCTCCCTCGGTTGCCCCTCTGGGCCTCAGTTTCCCCATCTGCAAAACGGAAGGTGGTGATGTTCGTCTCCTTGAAGAGCAACAGAGGGAAAAGCCCTAGTGCTGGTACTGGACAGGAGCCTGCCACCAGCATTGCTGGCCCTGGGGCAGGGTGGGGATGGGTGATGAGCAAGGCAAGAGGGTCCTGGCTGGTGCGGTACCAGGGTAGAGATGGGCAGCCCTGAGCTTGGCAGACTGCTCGTGGCTGCTTATGGGAGCAGAGCAGAGAGTGGGGCAAGTGCTGCCAGTGCCCACAGCCATCATGCCGTGCCCTTAGTGTCAGAACAGACCTATTCAAGCATCCCATGATGGTGACACGACACCCACAACATGTGAATGGAGTGACTGGGGCAGGTACTGGGAGCAGCACATGGCCCCAGACTCTGGAACTCTTCCCAAACCCCAGCACATCTCCAGGACTCATTGCACTCTGCTCTCACCTTGCTCTGCTCAAGCCACACCAGCAGCTCTGGAGTTACTCCTGATTTACACCTCGTCTGGCCTCATTTTTTTTTTGCTCCTTTGTACCAAATTGCTGGCGCGTGTCTGAGATCCAATTATTTTCATGACTGTTATAAAAGCTAATAAACCTTAGCAAAGCCTGTGAAAGCCCCAGCCGCTCTGTTTGTGTGGCTGTGCAGTCACCAGGGCAAAAAGCATCAGTGCCATCAGCACATACGGGCCATACAGGCACCCCCAGGGCAGGCAGATGCGGTCATCTTGCTTAACACCATGCACTGCAATTGCTTGACAGGTAATTTAAATATAATGCATCTGAATAGCACTAATTCAAATTGCTGTAACCAAAAGACTAGAGGGGCAGGGCTCTGGAAAATGTTTTCTGCTTCAGACAGAAAAAGCATCTCTGCTGGCCCCTGAGCACAAACCCAAATCTGGGGGTTAAAAGGTGCTTTAGCCCATTTTTTGCTCAGTCTATTTCTGCTTTGACCAGGGTAATTCCACCAGAATGAATTGTGCACACCCTAACAGGGAAGCATCAACCAGAGAGGAGAAGTGCTGCATTTTTACCCTACCAGTATCCCCACATCAGTGTCTCCTCACACCTCTATCCCTAGGCAGGGACAAGGGATGCCTGTGGCCAGGCCCTGGGAGCAGCTGATGGTCACAGTCACTGACAAAGGCAGGAGATGCCCCAAATACAAGTGCAGCCAGTTGGAAATCTCTTTAGCTGTAGGTTCTGTGAGCTTTGGGGCCTCCAATCTCTTATTAGCATGGGCTTTGTGCTGGAAGGGGCTTGTCTGGGTCCTAGTGCTGCTGCCTGATGGTGGGATCTGCCGTCATCCAGCTTTTGGGTGAGAGGAGGGATGGAGATAGGAAGAGCCCCATGCAAACATCTGGATAGCAGAAATCCCAGCAGATCTGCTCAGAAGCACTTTGCAGAGAGCGGCTCTGCAGGGAGAGGCCTCTGCCTGGGCTCACAGGGCTGAAGAGCTGGAGCTCAGCACTGAGTCTTTGGGACCTGCCTTGCCACCAGCCAACTGCCCGGGTTAGGGCAGGTGGAGCAGGGACCCCAGTGCAGAGCCAGCTCAGCTCTCACCAGCTTCATATTTCTGAAAGTTTTTCTCCCTCTCTCTCAAGCCGAGCTGGCCCTCAGCGCAGCAGAGCTGCCTTCACTTCTCCTGTGGTGCCCAGCAAACAATTAACCTGCCATTGCATGAACCACTCTGGGGAAAGGCCAGCGGCACACATGGGTTGGTTGTGGTCAGGTGTTGCAGTGTAGATCCCAGCCGAGGATACAGCCTGTCCTTGGCTCCCCAAGACCAGCTCAGCCCTTGCTGGGACTTGCTGAAGTCTCCTTCTCTAGAGACATTTACAGACCGCCTGGACGTGTTCCTGTGCAACGTGGTCTAGGTGATCCTGCTCTGGCGGGGGGATTGGACTAGATGATCTTTTGAGGTCCCTTCCAATCCCTAACATTCTGTGATTCCGTGAAGGGCTGGTGGGGTGAAAACAGAGGCTCCTGAACCTGGCTGTCTCCTGCTGCCATCGGGTAGATGCTGCCCTTCCATAGCAAGTACTGAAGCAGCTGCTTCTTGCCGTGGATGCCACCAAGAGCTGGGTCATCCGCGAGTGACGTGCACCAAGGCCAGAGCATTTGACGCTCAGCAGGTCCTGCCCTCCTAGTCCTCCACCCATATCCTGCAGTGGCACTAGATGGTAGAAAGTGAATTTTCAGGGCAACACGTCAAAATGGGCAGCTCAGATTCATTTCCAGATAACCGTGCATGGCTTCCTCTCTTGAACTGGTGCCAGTGGCTATGGGGAAGGGCAGTAGTCATGGAAAGTAGAAGCCTCGGGGTTTCATTACACTGGTGAGGCTCTTTCCTCATAGCTCCAGTTGCCCCTCGCCCTGATCATCTCTTCCTGCTTCATGCAGAGGTAAACGATAGCAGAAGTCAGGAGGACCCGCAGACTGACACGATGCTGTGCGTGGGGGGCTCAGGGCCCAGCTGCAGGTCGCCTTCTCCCACTTGATAAATTACCTCCTTTTCTGCTGGTCTCTGCTGCAGTCTTCTGAGGGTTTCAGATCTGAACTGCCCTCATAGCAGCTTCATCAGCAACCTCCAGCCTTAGGAGCCAGGAATAAGGAGCAACAGCAAAGCACTTAAGGTGTTGCAGGTCTCCACTGGTAATTAAAGAGCTGTGTGGGTGAGCAGATCTGTGTTATCCTGTATGTGTCTGCTGGAATCTTCCACTATTTGCCAGCAGAAAGGCCTGCCATGTCAGTGCTTGGAGCTGGCAACACCTGCCTGGACTTTCATGCTTTCAGACTGATCTTTTTTAGAATTCAATACTTGCAGCGTATTTTATTTTTTTACGTTTCATTCATCTTGGTGGCTGAGAATAGCCCATGCAGTTTCAATTCCTTTTTTTTTCCCTTTGTTTTTTAAATCATCGGTTTCATTCTCAGACAATCTCTTTGGTGCAAAATATAAACGTGTCTTCAGATTAAGAATTCTGTCTTGGTTTGAAAGCTACTGGGAGCGTGGCCCAAATAAGTGCTACCACCATGTACCCTGCGACCATAAATCCTGCCTGTGGTCCCTGGCTGCCAGTTTCTCCCACAGCTAGCCAAACTCTGATGCCAAGTGATAAATATCAAAGAGCTTATTTTTGCAGTTAATAAATTGTCTGACAGACGTGCCTTTGAATTTCCAGAAAACTCACCGTGTGACCGAGGAGTGGGGCTGTGGTGGGGGGTCGCTCAGGCTGGGCAGTGGGCTCAGACCAGCTCAAATCACTGCACCTCAGTCCCTGCCTCCTCCAAGGACACACAAACAGTGCCCAAAGTTTCTAACTGAAAAACTAGAACTGAATGAGATTGCAATTTCAGATGAAAAGATGCCCTCAGTAGTTATATATATATATACACATATATATATATGCAAAGGCAACAAAACACACTAGCCAACACCTTCACATCTGCAGCTTTTCAGTACTTAAAGGGGCCTATCAGAAAGATGGGGACAGACTTTTCAGCAGGGCCTGTTGTGACAGGACAAGGGGTAATGTTTTTAAACTATGAAAGGGGAGATTTAGACTAGATTTAAGGAAGAAAATTTTTACACTGAGGGTGATGAGACCCTGTCCCAGGTTGCCCAGGGAGGTGGTCGATGCTCCATCCCTGGAGATGTTCCAGGTGAGGTTGGCTAGGGCTCCAAGCAACCTGCTGTAGTTGCAGATGTCCCTGCTCTCTGCAGAGAGGTTAGACTAGGTGAGCTTTAAAGGCCCTTCCCAACCCCATCCAGCCTGTGATCTTTGAAGGGAAGGTAAGGAAGCTGAGTCTATTAATTCAGGGAGAGAGAAGGGATGCAATGGGATATTGCAGGTGAACAACAACTGTTAATTCTGACTGAAATCCAAACTGCAAGACATCTTCCCTGTTGGGTCCATGCCACAAGTGTTTCCCATCCCAGCACTGGTGGCAGGAGGAGGGAGGGAGCACATTACACCTGGCAGAGCCCCGAGAGCTGAAGCCCTGGGATCAGAGTGGGTCCCTGGCCAGGGCAGGTTCACAGGCTCACTACAGGGCTCTGTGCTGAGCTTTCAGGGTGGTGAGTTAACTATTAGTCATACCACACATAGCTGCTGTCACCCTTTGCTTTGCATGCCTGATACTAGATTAACATCTGGCAAGTGTCACCATGAGACCATCCGTGTCTGCAGCCCCAGCTCCTCACACCATTTCTCAGCTCATGGCTGAGTCCTTGTCTATCCAGGCTAGGAATGAAAATAAACAGAGAATTGCAGCTCTGCTGCCAGGCAGGCAAAGGGGACAGCTTCAGCTGGACTCTGTTACAGCAGCAGCAAAGTTGTAACAGGAACTAGTATTTTTATTCTCTTCATTTGCATTCAAAATATCACTCTGGGGACACTATTATTATTGTTATTATTATTGCAAATGCACGTCTTGATCTTTTCTAATCATGGCTATGCTGCGCACGCAGATACTGAGATGATCTCCTGCCCTGCAGAGACTGGCCATCCACATTTCATTGTCCAATGGAAATTAATTGGGGTGGGAGGGAGGCAGACACCTTCTACCTGAGGAATGTTACAGACCTGCTTCTGTGCTCAAGTCCACTTAGGCTCTTAAAATCAGCTTTGCAACATTAAAGTTTCTCCTGAGTGTTATGTTTTTTTAATGATTAATTACTACTTTGCCCAGAGCAGAGGTTTCTATTTTAAAAATATTCGTGTTGCTAGTAATTCTGGAGTGATGCCCATGGGAGGACTGGGGTCGCTGGGACTCTTTCTTGTTAGGTGCTCTACAAACATGGGACAGGAGGATAATTGCAGCTGTGCCCCAGGGGAGCTGCCTGCTGAGCTAAAACCTGTTTTTTGAGGAGACTCCACTGCCCTCATGCACCCAAAAACCTTATTGCAGCAGAAAGAGGGCGTCATGTGAGCAACGCGTGTGGCCAGAGTAGGTGCTGTTGTTATCACATGTGAAAAGAGTCTGGGTCCTGGAAATGAACCCTGGATTTTTCCCAGAGCAATGTGCTCGTAGGAGAATAATAAACAGAAGATCACAGGGGGCTTTGTCAGGTCACACACCATCTGGTCTCTCATTCTTGGCTCCGGCAAGAACGAAGAGCTTGTCTTCAGCCCACCATCACTCTTGAAAATGGTTAGCATATGTGAAGGCTCTTGGCAGTCTCCAGTGCCAGCCAAGGAGAACAGGGCTTGGGATGAAACCGAGGCATGTGGAGACGAGCTGGCCTCCTCTGACCCTCCAGGTTAAGGCTGCACCAGAAAAATTTGGGTACTCAGATCTGTGTTTAGCTCACCAAACTGAGCTGGAGTCTATCTTGCTGTCCTGGATGGTGCTGTGATGTGGAAAGATGTGGGCTGGTGGGACAATGAGCAGAGGAGAAAACACTCATTGCACCAAGCCGTTGTGACCACCAGACAAAGCTGCTCCTCCTCCCCACGCCTTGCCAAGCACCATCACTCTGCGTCCAGCTGGTGATGGCTGGTACCATCCCACCACACCAGCAGGGTTGTCCTCTCCTGGGCAAACTGACCTGGCTCCCTCTGGTTTTGACAGCTGCTGGAGCTCTTGCAGCTCTGCTGTGACAAGCACTTGCTTACAGCAGGTGGTGGAGACCCGCTGCTGGAAAGGGCTGGGATCTGCGGTGGTGCTTTTATTTCATATATTCACATTCTTTCCTCCTTGAAAACACTCCATTCCTTCCTCCTCAGCAGGGAAAAATAAAGGCTGTAGGAGAGGATCTGGAACATGCTAATGACTGCACCCCCCTCTCGGGGCATGTATCAATCTTCCCACGATGTTCCCATGGAGATGACCCAATACTCCCTTCTCCCCTCCTTCTCTTGCAGAACTCTTTAACCTGCTGCACTGCCAGGAAAAGTTTCTAATGACAAATCTCTGCAAATCCGGTTTGCAAAAGTTCTTTCGGGAAGGAAGATGTAGAAGCTGTTGGTTCTTGGGGCTGCAGCAGGGCTGTCCTCTGCAAAGCAGTGTGCAGGAGGGAGCTTCAGCCCCTTGGGAGGAAGAGACAGGCCAAAGGAGGGGGGGACACCCATTTTTTTGCTGCTGGGGGTGTCCTTGGGAAGCTGCACTTGTGCTTACCCCCAGCACTGGGTTGCTGCCTGTGCCAGCTGCTTCCCTGCAGACTCTGGAGTGAAAGGCAATGATCTCAGGGAGCTCATTACCCCAGCCATGGGAGAAAACATCAAGCAAAGTCATGGCTACATCTGCTGAGGGACTGATAACCAGTGACCAACCCCTCTTGTGGTTAGAATAAACTACATGCTAGCTCATAAGGACAAAATCTGAGAGAAATGTGAGGAAAACGTAGCTGTTGAACGAGTACATCTTTACTCAATGAATTTCTCACTTTTTCAAGTCATTTGGAAACTTTGGGAAGAAAAAGGCTTGAACTCCATTGGTACAGATGCCCAGTGTGGCATGGTGAGGCTCGCATGGCAGTGTAAGAAAATGTTCTCATTTTTAAACTCACCTGGCCTATTGATTCCCAATTTCTGAGCCACTAGGATGCAGCTTGTCCCTGACAAAAGTTTTTAGAAGAACCCCTAAACTCACAGAGTTTGCAGTTCTTACACAACCCAGTGACCCAAGATGTGGAGAGCTCAAAGAGCTGCCACAGAGAAGGACCAGAGTCCTGGATGACCCAAGGTTGGATTTGAGCAATTCATAGTAGCAAATTTAATACCATATTCCACGAAACAGAACCCGTCAGTGCCATTGTGACAAACCCCTGGAGGTACAGCCATGGGTATCCAAGCATGGCTTGAACCCTGGAGCTCTTTCCAACTCAAGCTGGGTGAGTGGCTGGTCAGGTAGCAGGGGAAAGCATAGACACATTGGAAAAGGCTCTTCTGATCTACGTGTAGGACCTAACACTTCCAGGGGCCAGATCTGCCACGGCTTTCCTGTGGGAGCCTCCTCCTGCACATGCATGATCTCTGTGCCCCATTCCCCTCCCTTTGATCTCTGCCTCCTCCCCTAAATCTGTCAGCCAGTGACTCTGCCATGACTCTCCTTGCCTGACTTCACAGGCTGAAATCCTTCTGGGTAAAAAAATAATAATAATAAAAAATATCCTTCTTATCACCCGAGGCCCCTGACAACACCATCATTCTCCTTAAGTGTGTGTTAAATATGCTGTATAAAAATAAAATGTATCTTTTCTGATGACACAGAATCCTAGTCTTAAAAATGTAATTTACGAGGAAGGCATAAATGGCGAATAGCTCACATTGCTTCTGCTAACTCATGAGAAAAAGCCTTTGTTCTGAAATCTTGCCTATGGTCTTATTAGCAGCAATCATTCTTCCGAAAACCTCACCAAGTTTTATCTGAACTCCCTCGCAGACATCACTTGAGTCATCATTTCACAGAAGGCACTGTCTGCTTCCAGGTTGTGTTTAGTTAGTCTGGGCTCGGGACACAAGTGGGCTGGATTTGGGGGATGCTTTTTTCCCCCTTTTCTCCAGCACAGATTGGTCAGGGGCTCTTTTTTCACTCCAAACCCACCTGAAGCTCAGCTGTGGTTTGGATTAAAAGTCAGCAGGAACGCAGGCACATGGAGCAGGATTTGAGCAACCTGATCTAATAGAAGGTGTTCCAGCCCATGGCAGGGGGGTTGAAGCTAGATGATCTTTAAGGTCCCTTCCAACCCAAACCAGTTTGTGATTCTAGCTTTTTTTTTTTTTTCATGTGATTCTTCCCCTGCCCCAGCAAAGAATGTTAAAGGTAAATCTCACACACACACCCCTTAAAAATAATGAATTTTCATCACACAAGAAGATATTTGCAGTTTAATGAAATCGGATATTGAAATCTGCTACAAGGGGCTTTTAGCATCCAACACTTGCTCTTTCCTTTTAAAATCATCACCTTAGAATATGCTCAAGCCATCCCTGCTGTTCCAGCACTAAGTGGATTCCCCCAGCCCCATAGCTATGAGCTGCCCCATCATCATGTGTATGTCTGTCAAAACCACACCACGTTCAGTCTGAAATGCCCTTTTTGCAGAGCAGCTGCTCAGCTCTGACTACACACACTTTGTTTTTCAAACATGGCTTAAATCAGCTGCTCAGGAGGCCAGCAAGATGAGCTGAGCTCGAGTTCTTTACCGCCAGTCCCTTTCAGTACCAGAGTCCAATAGTGACTGACTCTCTGCCAAAGGAAACTCTTTAACTTTTGATTGAGAAAGAAACAAAACACCAAAAACCCCCCTGGGCTACAACTTCCCACATTTTCTTTTGTACTGCAGGGGTGGATGGATGCTCTTAGACACATTTAATGTGGGACTCCACCTTTCACTATCCAGCTGCCCGCCCTCTTAACTCCAACCCTGAGACCTGAGGGATCCACATGGTCCAAAGATTTATCCAACTGATGAGGCCAGTGAAGTGAAAGAACTGGTGCTGGAGGAGGCTCTGCTGCAGGGGGCTTCACTGTCAGGTTGGATGATGAGTTGGTCTGTAATCCTGGCAGAGAATTGATGCTGCTGCAGTTGCATGAGTGACACAACCTCCAGAGAACACCTCCAGCCTTGTTTTCACTCAGATCCCTTTGGATCCACGCTTGTAGCAAGGTGGTGAGTAGGTTTAACTCCATTACAGCCACAGAATAAAGGGATTCAGCTGCTGCATGAAGGTGTGGAGATACCCCCAAGCTTGTAGCAGAGCAGCTGACAATAGAGGAGTCCCAAACTAGACATGTCAGCAGTGTGACTGCACTGTGCCAGTGCAGAGGTGGTGTCCATGTGACTGCACCTCCCTAGACACTGCAGGGCACCCCACACAGAGTGGCAGAGCTGGGATGTACCAGGATGGGTGCCATCACAAGGTGGGGTGCAGCTGAGGCACTGTCACCCTAGGGATCAGTGCACTCCTTTGCCACGGGCACTGTCACACGGCGGTTTTTACTCTTCCCTGGGCCACGGCAGGAGCCTTCAACAGAGAGAATCAGACAGAGAGCGAGAGGGAAGCCGTGCACTGTCTGAGACTCTCCACTCCAGCGTCTCTGCTGGCCCGGGAGGAAGAGAGGAGGAATCCCTGAGCAGACGGAGGAACCCGGCAGCGCTGGGCTGCGGGGAGAGCAGAGCGAGAGCTCCGAGCACCATCGTGTGGCACTGACCGTGCGGGTGGCTCCGCACACTGCTGTGTGTGCATAGACCGCTTTGGGGTGGGAGGGACCTTTAAAGGTCGTCTAGTCCAACCCCCTGCAGTGAGCAGGGCCATCAGACTAGAGCAGGTTTCTCAGAGCCCCTTCTAACCTCACCTGGAATGTTACCAGGGATGGGGAATCGCTGTGCAATAGTTAAATTCACATCCACTGAAAAGGCCAGAGCTTTGCTTCCCCTGAGCAGGGTTACTCTGAGCCAGGCTGGCAGCACCCTTTTGCCAGCACAGGCACCTGCTCCCCCCCTTCTGTTACCATAAACCAAAGCTCAGCAAACAGCTTTGATGAGTTTTACAGAAAAAAACCCAAACCCCACAAACTAAAGACTTTGTAAACCTCTGCAAGAGGAGCACTGATCCCAGGTTATTGCTTCCATCTCCTTTCCTGGGATGCTTTGACTACCCTCCATCTGCAGCCTCACAGCCCCATGCTCCAGCTCAGGCAATTCCTTCATTTTAAGGAAACTGTTTAATTCCATTGTTGACCTCTGTTTGGATTTGGCTAGGAGTTTGTGATGCTCCAGGGGTACCTTAAAACATACAATTCTAGAGTTAAATCTTTGTGCAAAAAGAAAATTCTAACCTCACAATAGTATGGGTTGGAAGGGACCGCTAGAGATCATCTTGTCCAACCTCCCTGCTCCAGCAGGTCACCCAGAGCAGGGTGCCCAGGATCGTGTCCAGGAGCGTGTCCAGGTGGGTCTGGAATCTCTCCAGAGAAGGAGACTCCACAACTTCTCTGGGCAGCCTGGGCCATGCCCTGCCACCCTCACAACAAAGACGTTTTCCCTCATGTTCAAGTGGAACCTCCTGAATTCCAGATTGTACCCATTGCCCCTTATCCTATCACTGGGCACCATTATCTTTCTCTAATAAAAAATTGACAGCAAAAAGAGAAGGGAGCTAACAAAGAGCTCCAAATTGAGAGCAAGCCAGTGGTGCAACTGCACCCCTTGAACCTCTTGGGTATTTCAGAGCCCACATAACATCTGAGGGAGAGCAGAGAGGCTACTTCAGTTCCTGCGGGGAAACTGAGGCAGAGAGACGTGAAGGCGAGGAGCACCCGCAGCCGATGATGCTGCTGGTAGGAAATCTAAGGGTGAGGCTCATTGTAGCAAAACTTTTTCCTCTGGAACCGAGATTTATGGCACAACACGAGAGCTGCAGGCTCCCAGAAGATGGCACTCGTGGTCTTCGGATGAAGCCCCGGCTCGGCGAGGATGGTTCCCTGCGAGGAGCCAATAAATAGCCCTGGACAGCCTGTCAGCCGCTGTGATTTAGGGACCAGAAATAGTGAAACTGTGGAGGTTTCTCAAAAATTAATTTTTCTAAAATGGGAGAAAGATGAAGCTAAGTAATTTTTTTCCTGCCTCCCTTGCAAGACTCTTCCCTCCAAGGAAATAAAATTTAACTCCTTTGCTGTCACTGCCCTGGAGGGGTCAAAGTGGCCTTTGGTGGCGACCAATCCTGCCTGTCCTGCCGACGCCCATTCGTGGCTGTCACACTGGCCAGACCCCTGCAGGGTCTCAGCTGGGGACATCTCACACCTTCATGGCTGTGGTCCCCAGGGCAGAGCTGGCTGATGTGCTGCAGCAACTCTGTTCCATGGGATGAGGCAGCAAAGCTTTCATCCAGTGGCATCAGGACAGGGCTAATTTAGGAGAGAAGAGGTAATTAGCAGAGCCTCATCTTGCCTAAGGTCCTGAGGATCCCCCTCCCTCAATTTTAGATCCGCAGGTCCTATTAATCTAGCTGTGAAAACTTTAGCTTTAAGTTTAAGCATAGTATTGGAAATAAGATGCTGCACATACTGGGCTCCCGTTCTTCCTTACCATGAGAGCTTGGGCACAGATTTGCTAAGTCTACAAGGTGATCCCCCTCCTCATATACATCAGGGAGACACCTACCCTGAAACTCTCAGGATTTATTTAGTTCCTGTTGTGTTACATTAAGGCATTTTCTCTTCAGATGTCCCTTGTGTCCTACAGAGCCTGACAAGCTGAATCCTTTGGTGGAAACAGGCTCTACACTCAGAGCACAGCCATGGCCTCTCCACGAAAGGTGCCCCCAAGGGCCAGATGTGCCTGTAAATAGGAAAAGCAAAGGTGGTTCATGCTAAGCCCTGCAAGCCCAGGCAGGGCAGGGCAGCCACCAGGACAGGAGAGCTGCAGCCTCGTCGCAAAGCAGCTCCGTGGCTATAAAGCAGACCAAGCATTGCATTATTTTTACCACTGCCCCAGACCTCGAGTGTAGTGATTGGTACAAGTTGCCCAGCCCCTGGCAGGGCACAGATATGCTAAAACCACTGAGATGGGCTGTTATGATGCCTGAGAGGAGCTGCAGCACAGGCTTGTAGGGATGCTCAGAGCCCTTGGCACAGGAGAGATGATGGGGATTAATCATCAAAAGGGGACAAGCTGTGCCAAGGATCAGAGCAGAAAAATCTGACCTCTCCATCTGAAAAACCTGCAAAATAGTCATTAGGGACCCATGTCCTTGAGGAGAGATGGGAGGGGATGCACTGAGCCCTGCCCTGGGTCAGGCCAGGTCTGCCTGCAGGAGCATCCTCTCTCCTCCCAGCTCTGGGACAGCCGCCCAGAGAAGGAACAGGAGAACAAACAAAACTGCCTCTCTCCTCCCACCACCAAAACCTGCTCAGCGTAAATGATGCCCTAATTATTGAGCGCCGACTGCCCCCTATAAATTATGGATCTGTCACTGTTTGTTCCCCCAGGAGGTGCCGGGTAATTTTTGTGGGGTCTCTGCAGCTGCACTCCTCCTCACACAGCAGTGCCTCTGCTCACCAGCCCTGCCAAAGCATTTCCAAAACAGGGATGTTTTGGGTTTTTTTGCATTATTCCTGCTTTAGCTTTTAAAAAACTATTAATTGTGTAATAATTTAACAATCATTTGCTGCCGACTTGAGTGTTCCCTCTTGGTGATGAATCCTGTTGTTAATGTGCTGATCACACCTACATCCCCTCGCTCTCCTCCACGCTTGTAACCCGGGATGGTTTTGCTGTGCTATTGTTTGACCCTCTGTAATGCAGCCAGTGCTGCCGTGTGTTGCTCTGCCACCGTGCCAGGAGTGGCTGTTTCACCAGGTAAGCTGTCATCACAGAGCACATAGATATCTTTGGGGTGGGAAAAAAAAAGAGAGGCTTAGGTTGAGATCTCACAGACATTGTCCAAACAAAATAAGAAACTGTCCCAAAGAACCTTTGTGCTGCACCTGATGTTTTCAGAGGAGCAGAACAAGGAGAAACTTGGACAAGTCAGCACAGTGAGTCAATGGTGGACTGTGAGCAGGGTCCTGGGGTGATGGGGAAATAGTCATTATATCCTGCATTTACATGAGGTTCTTAATTACAGGCATCAATACCAAAAGGAAAGAATCTCACATGATTTATACCTATGTAAAACTGAAAGACAAGGGAGTAAAGACCCAGGATATTCACCATGGACTTAGTCCCATGATGGATAAAGAAAAAAAAATGTCAAAGTAATGGAATATTGTTCTGAGAGGTCTATTTTTAGTGAAAGATTAGAAGAAAGAATGGACTCTACAAATGCATTTCTGGGTAGACACGAAGGTGAAGAAGAGGATGGTTCTGGTCTAAGCTCAAAAAGCTGGAAACTGGATTATAAATAGATTTGATCTACTGGACAGTGACAGGCAGCAGGGTGAGGGGTCCCCCTGCACCCAGAGCCCCCCCAGCTTTGCCCAGGCTATGCTCTCTGGTGCCCTTAGCTCTTCTGCTTCAGGAAGCAACTGGCTCATCCTTAAAGGAAAAAATTGGACTGCCTCCCCCTCAGCTGGCAAGGAGTTGAGACTGGGGAGAGCTGCAGTCTATCAGAGCAGATTTTGTACCCCATCACCTGCACCCCTGGCAGGAGAATAATGATGTGCAAGAGGAAAGGGGAAACCAAGTCCTGCTGCACCACTACAGTCAAGCAAAGGAAGCATCAGGCTCAGCCACGGTACTTTGGAGAGTGGGACCACACTCTGGTTGCTTTCCAGGTGGAGTCACAATGAGTTTAAGGTTGGGATTCACAAAGAGCACTTCCCAATTGATTTGAAGGAGAAAAATGACATCAAAGCTGAGCAGCCCCGGGTGTCTTGTATTGCTCTGTAACACGTGTGAAAATGCAAGTGGGCTCTGCAGGATTTTAGGGAAAGATCCCAAAATTCACAGCTAGTCCTGTCGCTGCAGAGCTGCTCTGGCAATGCCATCACCTCAGTGAGACACTTTGTGACATCTCTTCTCTGCAGGGAGAGGAATCACACAGACCTCAGCTGCAGCCTGGAAAGACAGCACAGAGCTGCCCGATGTGTCATTTGAGGAGCTGCTTTCTCCTTGAGACTACACGATTACCAGGTATAATTGTTTAATAGAGTCACATCATCGTCCTCTTGTGTGAAGCAAGGGAACTGACCACATCTCTGTCAAGGCAGAAATCCTAGGAGTCTGCACTAGCCAATTACTGTAACCTACAAGTGTTGTAGAGGTATTTTTAATGGATGAAACTGATTTAGTGGCTTGATAACTTGTCTCTTAAAAACAAACAAAAAATCCCTTTTCCCTCTTATGGGAGCTGAAGAAGTTCTGATCTTTGTCAGCTTTCCACCTCTGTTAAAATCCACAACAAAGTCCCTTTTTCTTGCATTTGGGGCTGCCTCTTGCTCTGTAGACCTGGACTGTGAAACACCACACTGCTATTCAGTCTAAGGGTGCACTGAGGTCTGGTAAGGGTTTGCAAATGCCTATGAAAAATGGCCAAGCTGGGAGCATTTCACCTGATCTGAATTACATGGCTCAGACATTTGTGCAATGTCCAGTGCTGGAAACATGAGAAATCGACTTGTTTCCTTGATGTGCAATTTCAGGACCATTCCTGACAAACGAAGCCAGCTGCTTACCTTAATCAAGGCATCTTGTTATGGGCTGGTCCTAGGAGTAAGTATTAAACATACTGTACTGTGGCATTATTTATGACTTGCACTGACACTGCATCACTCTGTTATCCATACTTATAGAAAAAGACCCACTGTAAGTATAATTAGTTAATAAATCACCATGAGTGATAAACAGAATGATGGATGCAGGTTTCAGTTGATCACTTTTTTATTAAGGAGAGATAAATCAGCATCATATTGTTGCTGTAAACCTTTCAAATTGGTCAAAAATCTTGCCACGCTGAAATGCAGCAGGGAGGTGATTAACGTGTCAATTGTGCAGCAACAAATTGTACCTGATAATTGATATCAATCAATCCTTTTAATTTCTCTCCGATGTAATGGGTGTTATACATCATCCTGCTCTCCTGCCTCTTCAGCATGGCTTCTGCAACCTTTCCTCCACACCCAGACACCTCTCTAGGCATCTCCTCCAGCCTCAGCCCATCTCCCTGTGTCTGGCTGTTACAGCTTCTGCAAACCTTTCAGCCTTCTCCAACTAAGCCTGCGTGCTCTTGGTTATTGGTGTGCTGCTCCCACCTGATACCAAGAAAGGACAAGTTTTGTCCTGTTCTAATAAGGTGAGAAAATAGCTATAAGGGAGCAACATCTCAACCTCTCAAGAAATAGATGGGTCAGTGGAGGGGAAGCACAGCGGTTCTCTTCTAAGAGGGGGAATTAAAGATGCAGAGAGACCCTTGGCTTTGCACAGCAAGTTCTTTGGTCTCTTGGCAGTAGTCTCTACTCCAACGTCAATTGTTATTTCCTTAAGGCAGGGCTCACAGTTCTGCTTGTTTTCATTGTACCAGAGGAAAAAACTGAATTTAACCCCCCTCTCTGCATATGATGCCCAGGAAGGAATATCTATGTATATCAGGACCCCACTGCAATTGTGATTCACGTGATGGTTGTACTGCAAGTGAGCCCACCAGGTGGATGCTCTGCAACATCTGCATCCAGCTCTGCAGGAGAACCTGAGCCCAGCACTAACCAAAACACTCCTGGGTGGGCAGGAGCAGGCACACACAGCCACATGTCCCTGGTGTCAGGGAAAAGTGCCTTCCTCTGCATCACCTACTGTAGTATGTGGCCACACCAATAACTCGTGTGCTTTGCAAATGCCTGTGCTTATAGGTGGTAAGGAGGGGACTGGGAAGCAGCCCAAAGGTCCCCTGGGTGCCTGGGGTAGGACACTACAGGGTCAGGGCTTGCACCAAGGGCACATCTGTAATCCACAGCTCCAATTAGATAACTGTTTGATCTCTGTTACCAAGTCAAAAGGTTTCTAGTGCAAAATTTTGCCTGCAGCTAAATGCAGGGGGAAATAAAATGCTTAGGAATTATTTTGAGCTGCAGTTTGGGCAGGCTAAAGCAGGGTGGCTTGCTCTGGAGCAGCCCCAGAGCTTGGCCTGTGCTGCACCTTGTGAGGAGTCAGATGTGCGACAGACAGGAGAGAAGAGAAGCTGCTGGGTTTGCCAGCTGGAGCAGGCTCTGTGAGGACCCAGCTATATTTAGCTAACAGAGCTATACGTGCCTTTCTGCCACATTCCCCAGACAGTCTGTTACTTGTTTGTAAGACCACACAACCTTCTTCAGCCTGTTCTTGCACAGCAGAGTCTGATCATTAGGTAGAACGTTATCAGAAGTAATTTTTCTTTCTAACACATCCATACACTCACAGTCCATTTGTAGTGGTCCAAGCCCTTGCTGCCACCTGTACAATGATCTATTTGATACATTAGATTTATGATCCACTGGAATTAGCAGGCACATTCCATTCCCTGGATCACTTGTCCACTGAACCACAAACCAAAGCTGAGCAGCTCTTACAAAGTGGGTGGTGAGCAGGTCTTGACCTCGTGTTGTGAGTGGTTCTCCAGGGCTAAAACCACTGGATCATGTCCTCAGCTTGTGGGTATTCGTGTGGTTTCATGGAAGCAACTGCAGCATCCACGGGTGGAGGACATGGATGGCATCTCCCATTCTCACAACACCTGTTCTCCTTCCCTATCCCCATTCTTTGGCTCTGCCTCTTCCTGCCTTTTTCTGTTTCATCATGGTCTCCCTCTGTGTACATCGTATCTGTCAGGTCTCATATCCCCATGACATAGCATCCTCTCATATTATACTCGCCATAATACAGAGAAGATGAATATTGTCCCATAAATGCCTCTTAAGTTAATGTAAAACTACATCTCGCTACATCATGTATTCAACAAGCCATCATTTTCCTCATAAATTTTGAGGAGCGTTTTAGCTTCTGGAAACGATTGGCTTGTGCGTCCGGCTGAGAAATCATCACAGCCCATGGCCTAGGCTGGATGCAGGGGCTGTAAATCATCCCAGGGCTGAGCAGCCCTTCTGCCCTCCCATCCCAAGCACCCGCAGTAGCTGCTGACTGGCTTTATGGCATCAGCTCAGCCTGAGTGACCCCATCCAACAGCCAGCCCTTTAAATCAGCACCAGACAGGTGTCACTCTGTGAGGGAAATAGCCTCACTTCTTTCTCAGGCTGGAAGAAGAGGATTTCTGGTACCACAGCATTGGTCTGCTCTGACACTCATCACTCAGGGGACACATTAGACACTACAGGGCTGTTACTTTTTATTATCCTGTGATATTCCTGACATTTCCATCCCTGCTATGCTGAGTACACAGCATTGGAACCATTCAGTTTCTGAATATTCACCAGATTTTCCATTTTGGCATGAGGCCATCGAAACCAGAAACCTTCCTGCAGCCAAGAGTCACGCTCCAAGCTGCAGACCATGCTACCCCTTTGCAGTGGGCATGGACCAAAAGGGAGGACCTCTCACTGGGGATGCTTGGTTTGAGGAGGCTTTCAAGGCTTACTTACAGAACAGAGACCACTGGCCACTCTTGACTGCACTTGCTCTGAACTGCTCTGCATAGAAAGCATCACAAGCTGTAAAGATGCCCAACCACAGGGACGGACCCACCTTATAGGAGAAATAAGATGGTGAGCTGCTCACTGCTGTGTTCTTCAGGGGTGAGTAGAGACCAGGGAAGCAAAGAAGCCAAGCCCTCCTCCCAGCACACACCAGACCCTTTTTCTGGTAACCACCATGACCTTTAAACTGCAATAGTAGGCTGAACTCTGCAGCAAATGAGTTTCCAGGCTTCCCTTGGCAGTCATTCCTCTTAACAAAATTCATCATGCACTTTGGCATGAATAGCTAGCTTCAGTGTCTGTTTTTGGGGGAGGTTTGTCAGGAATGACACAGCATAATGTACATTGTATATGCCTGAGGTACACTCAGATATATCTTGGGATTAGTCCCTTATTTTTCCATACACAGCTTTTGCTGCCAGAGGCAGAGGAAGCCCAGCTGAAGCCAAATGATAGCGAATGAAATGCCCTTTTCATCTCATTTTTTCCCATCTGACAAGAAATTCCCTCTACTGAGGCAGGGTCAGACTTGCCACAGAGCTGGACATGCCCCTGGTCTTTGGGCAGCACCTCCCGGTGAAGCCCACCCAGCCCTGGCCACCACGTTCATGCCAGGTTTTCCCCCGGACAGCTGAACTGCCTGGAGCCTCCCTTGGAAAAGGAAATGAATTTCCTCCCAGCCGCTTCTCTGCAGAATTGCCTTTTGGGAAGCTTCAATAACACCAATTCCCTCCTGCATTCGAGTACCCCTGAACGAATGACCCTGCTAGTGGTGCAGTTTTTCCCTTCGCCCGCCTCCCCCCTTCCCTCTCTCCCCCAACTTTGATTTGATCAGGCCAAATCTGAAATGATGTGTGAAAGTAATGATATTTTGTAATTAAATCTCTGGTGATGGCGCCTCTAATTTGTGGTACATGCATTGTTCATAAGGAAAAAGGCATCAATTCATTTTCTGACTGGCTACTCCAGGGACTCGTAATTAGACCCAGTTCATCTCTTGCTGCCTTGCATATTAAAGAGCTACTGAAACGCAAAGGGAATTTGGGAAAGGTTTTTTTTTAAAACCTTCTAATAATGTTAGCTCAATTAGAAACACTCAGGAATTAAAAGAAAAAAAAAAAGTTCTGGATCATCCAGAAAATAGAGACAGAATTTGAGCAAGCTGGCCAGGGCAGAGAGTTAACTGACCTGCTGCCAAGACCAGGCACCAGTTTTACTTGTTCCCTTAGAAGCTGTGATGTTTTCAGTATTATTTGTAAAAGAAAAAAACCCCATACTACAATACACAACAGAATCGTGACTTAAGGTGCTGCCCTTTTGCTCTGCTCCCAGAATGAAAGGGAGAAAACTTTGATTCACTACAATTTGAAGAGGAACATCAAGGAAACATTTGTAGCAGCAGAACATTAGGGAAAGAGAAACGAGACACAGAGACGGGTTATTTTGTAGGGTCAGTGCTAGAAACGTGTATTTACACACCACATTATTGTACATTCACATATTTGCTGGGAATGTTTGACAGAAAGGCTTGGGTAGAATATACTCAGCTCTGTCATAGTTACCAAATAACATAATAAAAGCAAATTCAGTAGGTACTGGCAATAATAAGCAACAGCCCCCAAAGATTCCCCGAGCTTCCCACTTGCAGCAGCATGAGAAACTACATTCCCATCCCACAAGGATTTTAAGAGAACAAATTCTGTCCCTGAACTAGTATAAAGTTGAATTCTCAAAACCATTTGTGCCCTGGTCATCCAGCAAAACCAATTCACTTGGGTACCAAGTATTTGGGTTTGGTGTTTTTAACACTTGAATGGAATCAGCTTTGTCAGTGTTTGCTTCCCAATGGAAGCTGCTTCAATATGAGGATCAAAAGCTTTAACACAAAGATGCTGAAAACAAATAGCAACATTTTAAAAACTTTTTTTGTACCTTCACAGTTACTTTTCAAGGAAAAAAGAACTTGGAGAAATATTCAAATCTGGAGAATCTGTATTTCCTGCCCAAAGCACCCAGGAGCAGCTTTAGAGCACCCAGCCAGCTCCCAGTGCCCTATAGCTCTGATGGCAACTCTTTGTCCACTCCATATGACCTCTAATTTGGCAGCACCAGATACAGCAAGTCCCTTATGTCAGTGGCACCCATTTGATCCATGCAAGCAAAGCACTATAACTGTTTTAGACACCAGACATCTCTGCCACCCCAGCAGCCACCCCTTTGGGTCTCCCAGTGCAGGCAGGCACGATTAATTAGAGAAGCTTTTCTAGCTCAGCATACAGAATTAAACAGAGTTCCTGCTCAACATGTGGGATTTATGCTCATCCTCACCATGTCACAGGATATATTTAATTTACTCTGACACTTGCAAGCAGATCCTTTGGTGGAGGGAAGAGAGGAGGTACCTACAGCGTGCCTCTCAGGGAAGTGGGGCAGCATCTAAGTGGCATTTTCACTACACACCCAGCTTTGAAGAGCTCCCTGCCAAAACGAGCAGGAGTAAAGGGAGAAGAACAAGTGATGGAGAAGCAGATGAGGAACCTGAAGTAATTAAGATCCTCTGTCAGGAGCAGCCAGGCCAGCAACAACACAACTGAGGACTCTTTTGGGGTGCATGTTAAAACGCTGCACTTTTTGCTCATGAAAAAAGTAACAGAAAAAACAGCAACCAGGCTTCACCTGGAAATGCACCCTTGCACTTCAGCTACCTGAGGTGCTGCAGAGATGAGCAAATACCATAACAAAGTCCATACACTTTTAAACAGAGCTGGTTTCAGTTCATTCCTCTGTTTTATGGGGGATCCCAGCACTTGGCAGAGCCTCCCAAACCCCTGCCATGCTGTGTTCAGCTCCTCTGGCTGGACAGTCTCACTTCTTCAGGTGTTGCCAACACCCTCCTTCACAGCAGGGTGCGAGAGCATCAGGGTGAGAACCCTTGTCCCCTGCAGGCAGCTGCCCCTTATCTCCCCAGCCCACCCCAAACCCCACACCTATCACCAACCCAGTGTGCTGAGGGGTTGCTAATGTGTTGGGCCATGGCTATCATTTCTAACAGGCGGAGGTATCAACATTTCAAAACAGTTTAATTATTCTGAGAATGCTTAGCTATTAGCAAAGACAAGAGAGCTCAGGGCTATTTTTCAGCATTAATTTTCCATTTGAAATGAATTCCTTTTGGTTACACTTTTTAAATGTTTCTTTTAATTAGACGCAATTACTTCAGAAGAATTGCTTTTATTTCTAAGCCTGAGATCTCAATGATAAAGCTGTTAACTGGCCGAGCTGAATGCTGTGTATGGCTCATTTAGCTGGTACACTAAAGTATATTGAACTAGGAAATTATACAGTGAATCAGCTATTAATTCATTTTATGATCCTTTCACTCTAACATCGTGAATGAGATCTTCAGGGGGAAATTTAGCCACAATACATATAATTGTTCAACTATATATATGCCACTGGTTTACTACTCTAAGGTTACGGGCGTTGCAGAGCTAATCGGAGTGTAACTGGGCAAAGAGCATCGACTCCTGACTGCTGGTTCTACTGGGAGCATCGCTGCAGCCTGCGAGGCAGGAGAGCTGGAGAGGTCCCGCACTGGGGGAACCAAGGGATGAGGACATGGACACATCCTCTGTCCAGAGCTGGGAATAACAAACCTGCAGCTTGTCTGTTTGACAGTGCTGGAGTCAGCTGCCAGGTATGTGTCCACACACCAGTGCTGCCAAAGGAAAATCTGTGCTTGCCTCGCAGGGCCCAGCTGTATTACCAGAGTGTTTGGGACAGGCAGGAGCTGCTAGAGAGAACCAAGGATTGTTCATATGGTGCAGGTTGAGTGTCAAACTGTTGTAAACCACCTGAGAAATATGAATGAGGCTTTCTCCAAGGGGTCTTGTCCAAATCAATACATTTCCTCAGACCAAGTAGTACTTGGATCACAACTTGTATCCTTCATACTAGTTGTTACTTAAGCAGCTTAATCTTATCAATGGGATATTAATATTTATAAATATTTAAAGTGCTGGTGTCAAGAGGGTGAGGCCAGTCTCTTTTCAGTGATGCCCAGTGACAGGACAAGGGGCAACAGACAAACACACACACAAAGTTCTACCTGAACATAAGGAAAAACTTCTTTCCTGTGAGAGTGATGGAGCCTGGCCCGGGCTGCCCAGAGAGGTTGGAGTCTTCTTCCAAACCCACCTGGACATGATCCTGGGAAACCAACTCTGGGTGACCCTGCTGGAGCAGGGGATTGGATGAGGTGATCTCCAGAGATCCCTTCCAACCCCTACCATTCAGTGATTTTCTTCAGCAGCAATTGTCCCGATAATAAACATCAATGCACCATTAAAGATGGTTGTGACAGATTCCCCCTCTTCTGCCAAAACTGTGCCCATTACAGCACCTCACCCTGCCAACTTTGCACCACATTTGGGTGTCTGCATGGCTGATCCTGCTATAGGGGTACTGAGGGAAAGAGATGTCACAATAGAAACATGCATGTCCCAACAGGGAGTGGGACACCGGCTCTGACCCTCCACTAGCTCCTTGGAACCCATCTGGGAAGTCTGCCTGGATTGAGCCCTTTTATCTTTGTCTAAAATTCTCCTTGTAATCCTGCTGGTTTCTCAGACCACTGATGAGCTGTAACACTGACTTAAACCCATCCTCACATCTCCAAGGGGCTATTAAAGAAGTCCACTGGCCCAAAAGCAGACAAGGATTTGTGCTTCAATACCCCAACACTCCTTTCCTGCAGGAAACACCAAATTGCCATCCCCAGCACACAACCAGTGTGGGAACCCAGTGCAAGCCCCATATCCAGAAAGGGATTTGCCAGATCAGGAGCCTGTGAGCATTGCAGTGGGGCCTGGCTGCATGTTAAGCAGTTGTGCAGACTGCAGAGTCACCATATGGATATCTTTGTAATTGAAAATGTAATGTAAATCTTGGCATCCAGGGCCTTCTTCTGGCAAAATCATTGTGGAAATGTCATATAATTAATGAATTGCATCAGCTAGCAGGGAAAAAAAGACATTTTAGCCATGGGATCATGGGACTTTATTACTGTAGATGGACTAAATCTGTATCTTCCAGCATAGATCAGTCCTGACAAAAGTCTGAGGTTGCCAACAGGCCAGGTTTGTTTTCACTAACTTAGCTCTCTTATTTTTTTAATGAAGTCCAACTGATGCTGCATAGAAGCCAATTTTTCCTAAATGCTGCCAATAAATTAAAATAAAGATGTAGTGCATGAAGATTGGCAGGTGTCTCCCTGTAGATTTTATCAAGCTTCCAAGAAGAGTTCTCTGCTTTAGAAAAGGCCATGGCCAAACATTGCCCATGGAAAGCAGCAAGGCAGTGGAGCTTAGAGCAATTAGCAAAATGGTAATTAGAGCCAGCTCAGCACCTAGCAGTGGGGGTATGCAGAGGATCCCTTGGGACCATTGAGATGTAGGTCTAGGTTTTGTAGAAAGGGCTTTGGACTGGTGTTAGAGACTGTCTGAATGTAGGACCAGTCATGCTCTGGGACTCTGGTCACCTCAGTCTGAATTCAATCATATTCAAGTTTGCAGTGGGACCACGGCCAGATTTTGTACAAAAGGCACAATTCAGCAAAACCCCACTCCCTGTGGGACTGATCCTGTCCTGACTACATGCCCACAAGTGCCTGTGAACCAGGGGAAAGGAGCGCTCTGGAGCTGGGCTGCAGTCGGAAGCAGTGCAGCTTGTGTTTCCTCTGGCAGGAGGGGAATCAGCTGAGATTTGCTTGGTTTAGGAATTTCATGGCAAACTGCCACTGCCACAGCCTGTGTGGGAGGAAGTTGTTGGGAGAGCACTTGCTCTTAGCTGCAGTCTGGGCTTTCCCAAGCACAAAGCTCTTGTTCTTCAGGAGGCAGGAGCACTCATGCATCCTTTGTTGGAGTAGGCTGCTGTATTCAGAGGACATCCATCCTCCCCTCAGCAGTCAATGGACATCCCAGATCCTCAGGGTGTGAGCCACGTACTCTGTTGTACTCCCCACAGCCATGACATCCAGATGTCCCCAAAACATCTTTGCTGACATCTCTTGGGAATCTACCTGGGCCAGCCTGTCACCTCCATCCTCTGCTGTCCATAGCAAGGGAGGAGAAGCATTGAAAAAATATATGTCCATCTTTATGCTGTAACAAATGACACTTGGCACTCTGAAAACATCTGCCTTTAAGGAACAGCCACTTGTTAGATCAGTGCAGAGCAGAGATACCTGCACACAGGCAGGTGAGGGGCAGTGGAATGAAAACTGCTTTGTGTACAGGGCAGGATGAGGACCCTTGATCTGAACCCTCATACAGGGTCAAATTCAACATCTGATCCAAGGGGCTCATCTAGATCTACTTGATCTGAACATCTCCTAGAGGTATTTCAAACATAAGAGGTGTTCAACCCCTGTGTGAAAAGCTGTTTAGTGAAAATGAGAAGGAATATTTAAAGTATTAGAGTCCTGTCCACCATCATTTGTCTTGTGTCCATCCAGTTCTAAACAATTTGGTACTGGTTCCAAAAAGTGTTTGCTTAATTCAAAGTGATAGTATACAAAAATGTATGTTTAGGAAGCAGAACTACCAGGGGTTATAGCAAGATGAGGCATTAGTATAAATTAGTGACTTCAGTTAATTAGCCATACATATGAATACTAATGTGTTGCCCTTCTTAATTATATTTATCAATTAATGAAGTAGCTTTTTAGTATTGCCACATGTTTCCATACATTTAACTAGAGAGAAGTTTCAGTAAAATTCTTTGAAAACGCAAAAAGAAAACTGTGCTCAAGCACTCCTCTCACCTCCAGGAACCCATCCTAGCCTGGAAAATTGACCATGGGGTTTTGTTTTGCACTTCTGTTTCACTTACACTTATTGTTCAAGCCTATTTTGGCAACAGAAGCCACCTGAATTCTGCACAACTTTGCAGTTTACCAAACAGGTCCTGCCCATCTCTGGTGTGACAGTCTTTGGCTACTGAATCCAATACCTGTTACCACAGACAACTCCATCTTACTGCCCTTTTCATAAGGCAGGAGAAATGGGGCAAACTTCACAGATTCAGTTAGATGCTCAGCCTGTCCCCTCTCTGCAGAATCTGCCCAGCCCATGCTTGGTCTGTACCTGCCAAGGGTACATGCTCATGGAGATGTTCAAGCCATTCCGGCAAAATACCATGGACCACAGCTGCAAGTGGAGCCAGCCTGGGCCAATTCTTTAGACACTGCTACAGCATCCCAGCTGGAGGTGCACACACACTTGTGCTCTCAACTCACAATTTGTCTGTGGTATCCCACTTTCCCTCCACCACCTCCAGTAGTCCAGTCTTCATCTCCATTGACATCTTCCCTCTGATTCATGGTGCTGCTTGACTTCATATCAAGCAGAGGATGGATATCTTTTCATCAAGAGAAATAAAACATCCCCTCTCCCTCAAGGGGAAGGTGAACAGCCTATTGAAACATACAGACCTGTTCTCCTTTCTTGTATTCCTGCTACCCAGCAACGTACAGCAACAAAAGATATGATTCAGTAAAGTTATTGAGTGCCAGGCCTTCACATTTGTCTTCCAGTGACTCTTAAGTCTTCCTTTTCTCTATTGAGTTCCATCTCATTGACTTCCTATAAACACTAATACAGAGCCACAGACCCGCAGACATGCCTGGAATACAACCCACACCTTAGAGACACTGCCAGGGGCTGGGCTGGCCTCAGAAAGCCCAGACATCAAACTGATGCAATATAAACTATCAGAGTATTCAAAACCACACGTCTCCTCTGTACCCCTCAACACCTCAAGCTTACTTCCTATTTCTCTCCTGTTCAGGAGTTTCACAGATGAACTTGTTCCACCTTTGGGGATTTCTCCTTCCCTTATTTTTCAGCTCAAGTGGGAGCTGATATTTGCATATCTTGACTATTCCAGAAGTTTGGTGAGAAAACCCCTCCCTGCTCCACAGAAGCCCAGACAATGAAACCACCAAGCAAGACAACTCACCACACGACACGGAAATGCTGTTAATGCTAAACTAGACATGGAATTCAAAGCGTGCCTCTAATTAATCACCAGTTAGCCAGCTTCGTCAGCTGGCATCTTCCATCTTGTTTCCAACACAATGGGCTTCCTCCCCTTTTGTAGTCACCCACGTTCCCCTTCCTCTTGGGCTTGACAACTGCCAACCTCCTCACCCGCTCTCCTGCCACCCAACCCTCCCATCCATCCGCCCCGTTGAAACATTAACCCGGAGAGGTGAATGGCTTTGCTGACTGCTACATAAACAACTGCCATGTAGCTACCGGTCTGCTGCAGTGTCTGCTCCCTTAACATCTGAATGTTATCACCAGTAAGCGATTGCCAGGACAACAGGAGGATGGATGGGCAGAACTGCCAAGGAAGATGAGCAAAATTAAGAGCAGGAGCTGAAATAAAGCTGGAGGAAGGAAATTGCCATGGGTAGCCTGTCTGCAGCAGCACACCCTGATACCACATGTACTGCTCTAATTTTTGCTGTGTGAGATATCACCACTGGCTCATCTTCCTGTGTGCATCCTGCAAATCACCACCCCCCTGCCAGCTCTGTTCCCTTGAGCACATCACTTATGGGGGAATATTATGTTTTACTATTTATTCAAATCTGTTTTGCTGCTGACAGACTCTGGTACAGGTCATTTACAGAAAGGGCATTAAAAACCTGCCCTATTGGACTAGATAGCTCTTTTTGCTTGAGTAGTGCACATGTTGAGCATAAACCCTCCACCTCCTTCAGACCCAAGACCTGTTACTTGTGTAGCTCACAAGGGGCTTTCAAAAACCTCAAGTACTAGCCCAGAAAAATGAGAACCCAATTGGTTCAGAACTTACACAATGAAATCAGACCCTTTAGCAAATTCAATCACAGGTCTCTAAACCTTCTTTGGGATACAATTAGGAAGTGGTGTCCAGGCTGCTCATGAAAAAGGTGGATCTGAGGGTTTGCTGGTGATTGTGACAGCTCAGCTTAAACTGCCTGGAGGTTTGCTGTGAGCCCTGATCCCTGGCCACCAGCATGGACAGCCAGCTTGCTCTAAAGCCTTCTGCTTCCCAAACGCAGCATTGCATTCTCAAGCACAGGTGGGCACAGACCTTCTCATGATAGCACAAGTGCTTTAACCCAGTGCTGAGTACAACAGCAGCCTGGCAGGGAAGCAATGTTACTACCTGTGATTTTGCACATCTTCACAACCTACACCAGCTCCCACGCTCTCCTCCACTTTCCAGCTGCTCTGTGGGATAAAATAGAGAATGTGATAAAACATCTGATGATGCAGGTGGCACCATCTGCTCCCTCACCAGCTGCTGCTGCCACTTAACCATCTTTCTCTATGAATTATTAGAGAATCAAGGTGACCACATATGAAGCAACTTTCAGGATGGTCCCAGTACAGGAGCAAGCAATTTTCTTGTTAGCTAGTTCTGAGCCTACAGCCACCAATTATCATTCCTTTCCTATAAGTCAAGTTCTGGGCATGATACAAAAACTGACACCAGTGAAACTTAACCAGTTCCCAGAGTCTCCAGTGTGTCTCTACCCAGAGATTTATTTCAGAGCCGAACATCAGGTCCCCAGTGCAAAGCATGGGACTGTGCAATCCAGGGGCTGGAGTTACCATAGTGGGGAGCACTTTCAGCCTCTCTTCCATGAATACCTCAAGGAGAGAGGTCTATTCTACACAAAGATCTGTCAGATTGGTGCATGGTCTCTGGGTGTGTTGCCTGCTCAGACTGATGTATGTGTCAGCCAGTTTTGCTCCTTCTGCAGCTACCAGTTAACTTCTGCTACAAGTTTGTGAGCAGGAGAAGTACCTGCAGTGCTTTTGTTTTGCAGAATATAGCTGTGACTATATTGCTGGATAAGGATCCAACTCCATTCTCTAAACTGTGCTTCCTTCCCATCCTTGCTGTGTGCATCCAAGGAAGAGCTCAGACTAAACCCTCTGGCACCTAAGGGGAAGCACCAGCACAGTCTAGTCTCCTTCAGGAGTGTTGAGACACCCTTATATTTCATGAAAGGTCACATCCAGCTGAAATATATCCTTTATTCTTGTACATGAGATAGCTCCAGCCAACAAGGAGCACCCTTAGCTGTTTCAATGACAGTTTGTTTTACACTTGGTGGCATTGTCCTTCTGCAGAAGCACATGTGAGGGAAGTCAGTAATACTTCACTCATCACTTGAATTTGTCATTACAGTGGAATTTACTTGTGGTGTCAGATTCTAATGTGAAAGTCTAAGAAATTGAAAACTGGAAGCAAGTATGAAAAAGCTGCTAAAATCAACAGTAAACAAATTAAGATTTAGGAGTCTAGTGACATCATTGCACAGTTTAAGCAGAAGTGGTGGTACTGTGCAACCCTCAAGCACAGAAGCTGAAATGGGTCTTGGGCTTTTGCTGCTGCCTGTATATTCAGGGTGTTTTATACCAGCTGTCAGATCAGGGCAGGAACAGGTGGGCTAGTGCTTAGTTATTCTGTTAAGATACTGAGATATCACACAGCATTGGTGGTTATTTAAAAACCAACCTGGTCTTAAGGGTAGATACAATAATTTCTCAGTAGAACAGCAGTGGCTGGGCCCTGACAGCCCATCAGGACACTGATAGGACAGAATCACACACTTTGTTAGCACAGGGAAGAAAGGTGGTGTGTAGCTTCCCCTCCTTCCTTGCATTTTTCCTCTCCTTTAAAGCAGCATGGCTTTCATCTCACCTCTGCCAGCATCTCTATTTTGCTGACTCCTCTCCAGGTGTGCTGGAGAGGGAGCCTGAGCTGCAGAGCCCTTGCAACTAAGGCTGAGCAAGCTTGTCAGCCAGATTTCAACCACAGCAGCTTCTACCAAAACCCAACTATGCTCTGTTAATGCAGCTCAGTCAAATGAAATCCAAATAGTTCTTTGGGTCTATCAGGGTAAGGCTGGATGCTCTTTATGATGATTTAGAGTCTCTTCCCTTTTGGTTGTTCGTTCCAAACACCAGTGCTTGAAAGTCTGCTGCAAGAGGACATGAAAGCAATTTAACCCAATTACTGTTTCACCAGTAGCCCATTTCCAACAGCAGCAAATAGAAGTTGCTTAGAGAAGAACATAAAGTTAGCAACCCTTCCAGACTCTGGCTCTGCAGCTCAGGGACTCCTCCCTGAGCCAGGAAGGATCATTTTGTTTAATGGACATGGCTGGATTTTTCTCCTCTGCATTTGTCTAATTGCATTTGGAAGCCTCCTAACTTGCCACTGTGGTTTAGGAGCTGAGCTGGGATGAGCTCCACTAGCCCCAGCTCAGTCCTTGTAGGAATGAGTGTCCCACTCACCTGCCAGCCCCCAACATGCAGTGTCTGGGGACATGACTGGAACTTTGAATTTTAGTTACTGGAGGCTAAAGGGATGCCAGAACAGCCAGGTCTAGCTGAAATCTCACATGAATTGCTTCATAAGAGCACTGTGGTGCCTGTTAAAGACATTACACTTGCTGGGATAGGACACATTGCTCTCCAACAGTTAAATCTTGCCAACAGTGAAATTCAGGTGAAGACAGATCACTGGACAGCCTGTTTTATCTTTCAAGAAAAAACCCAACCAAAGGTAAAAGATCAGTTACATCTTTAGGCTAGAAAAAATTGCCTTCATTTTAAAACAAAGCCAGAAAATTGTAAGCCATTGCTGAATTTTATGTTCAAAGGTTTTTCTTTGAGAGGTGAAGTGTAAGTAGATAAAAGTGAATAACTAGACAAGTGCCCTCCCCTCTCCCCTCCCTGTCAGGCTGTCCCCTGGCAGACTGGCTTGTGGGAGCAAGTATCATTAGACCAGCTTTTTGGGAGATAACCTGGAAGGATAGTTTTTAAGAACTCCTATTCTTCTGCTCAAAGAGGGGGCAGAGGATGTCAGCTAAGCCTGTGTGCTCCAGAGGACAGAGGTCTCAGCCCACCCCTTGTCAGCACAGTGCCAGGAGCCCAAACTGAGCCAGCATGTGCAGAGCACTGGGACAAGCTGAGCTCTAGTACAAGGCTGAGCATGTGCAGCCTGCCAGCAAACACTCCATCCTGCTCCTCCAGCACCAGGGCAGGCTCAGAGCCTCACCACACTGGTCATCCCATGCCCAGACCCACTGCTCCATCCCCCTCTTCCTCAGGCACAACCTTATTGTCCCCCCACAGCCAGCTGAGCTTTCCCGGAGCAGGGCTGATGAAAAGGCACCAAACATCTCACAGGCAGAGCCATCTGAGACTAAGAAAATCTTCATCTCCCTGATTCAAGATTAGAGTGTCTACCTGCAGAGCAGCATGACCTCAAGGCTCAGTCATAGAATCACAGAACTGTCAGGGTTGGAAGGGACCTTAAAGATCATCTAGTTCCAACCCCCCTGCCATGGGCAGGGACACCTCCCACTAGGTCATGTTGCTCAGAGCCCCATCCAGCTTGGCCTTAATTTCCAGGAATGGGACTTCCACCACCTCTCTGGGCAACCCATGCCAGTGTCTCACATCTGAAAGATGTGTCTTTGGCCTCCAAACATCTTTAGGGGCTACCTAATAACCATTTTTAAAGCAAAGGAGACCTATTCCACAGGGTTGCTAATCACCTCCTCAAGTATCCTTCAGAGGAAGGATAGCACCTGAGTTTATCAGCTTTCACAAACAGCTGTCAAATTCATCACTCAGGAGTATGCTTGTGATGTATTATTTAATAATATCTAGAAAATACATTAGAGATGCAGGGTCTTTGCCAGTTGATTTTAAAGTTATTGATTACTCTCTAAATCACTTATTTTGATTTTGCTCTGAAGCATTTAGTCTTTGGGCAAAGGTACCAAAAGCAGCTTCTCAATTTATATCCACAATTTTTCCTCCAGCAGTTCAGAGCCAGAACAAACTCTGCCTTTTGTCTACACCAGGAAAAGCAATTTCTACATGCAGAAAAAATGCCAGGAAATTTGACATGCTTTTAGAAGTTGGCCCTTACATGGATGCAGGTATGTATATAGACACCTGATTAACCCATCCCCTTTGATGGACTGGACATTGATTGTGAATTCACCTTAGCTATGTGGGAAGATGGAAGAACTTTGTCAACACTGAGCTTTCCTTCTCTTTTGAAAGATTAGCAAGTTATTTAGTGGCTTATTGTATTTTCCCTTTTATTCACTAGAACACTACTCAGTTTTGTAATGCTAACAACTAACTAGAGTTGTGCACAGAAAGGTCTTGTCCACAACTCCTTTCTTCCCTGGAGGACAGTTTTGGCAGGTTACCTTAAAGTATCAAGCTGCTTTCATCAAAGGGCCTAGTGACAGAATTAGTACCTCTTAAGGGCTAGGACAAACCAAATGCTTAAATCCAACAAGATCTTGATATACAGTGCATCCAGGTTGCCCTTTACAAGGCTGCAGAAGTGCCCAGTTTTGAAAAAGCGATGCCTCTCTTCACACCTTCCTGGCTTTCTCAGCCTTTATGGTATCTGCAGCCTTTTCCTGAGGCTGTTCTGAAGAGTTTTAGCTCTACAGGCTGAAGGAAAAGGAGATTTAAGCTTAAAAGCACTTGTAGATTGTATTTCAAGTATGAGATCTGTTCCAAGTGCCTCTGCTTTTGCTTCCCATGCTGTGAAAGGCAGATATCCTCACACTGACACTGCAAGGATAGCCCAGAGCATCTTGCTCTGTACTGAAGCTGCTCTGAAACAGCACTGAACACACCACATCAAGCAGACCTTGGTGTGCCCAAGTCACACCAACTGCTCAGGAGGCTCTGGCATTGGTAGAAGCCTCTCAGCTGCTTTGCTTTGTCTGAAGCTCTTTCCCTTCCCCTCTCAGCAGCAGGTTCAGGGATCAGCCTGTGCAAAGGCTGTGGTTTGGTGATGGCTGCACTGGGAAGTCCCCGGGTTGCTGCTTTGGGTAGGACTCTGCAGCAGAAGTTAACAACTCATGGCTGCTCCACCAACCTGCAACCACCTGCCCCCGCAGCACAGCAGCCTGCTCAAGTGCCTTCCTCACAGCCTTGCTCCCCATCTCACAGCCGGGAAGGCTCAGGGTGAGCTGCCTGAGCAGACAGCTTTGGGCTTCTTGCTCCTGCTTGCCACAGTCACACCAAGGGGATTTACACATCCCCATCCACACAGCTTCCTCATGCAGAGATGCTCCTTAGGGAGCTGGCACCAATGCAGGTGGCTTTGGAGCTATGGCAAGGGAGGAAAACAGGCTGTGAGGGTCTAAACAGAGGGAGGTGGATCTGACCCCTGATCTCTCCAGCTGTAGCTTTTAAGTGCCAGGCTAATGAGCAATTCTAGAAATTCCCCCTTCATGAAAGTGGCACCCGTCAAGAAGCAGTGACACCAGGGAAAATTGAACTTCCTTTGTGATCCACAAGTGGGAATACCTTTCCCCTACAGCTTCTGCTGAGCAGGCAAAACCTAACCCTAGCAGGTAACACTGTACACCACGTACCATGACACATGTCTCAGGATGGTCTTTGCTAGAATGAGCCTTGATGATCTCTGCTCTGATATGCCCCCATAGCATCCTCTCCTGACTGAGCATAAATCTTCATGGCTCATCTGTTTTGACTGGGGAGCCAAACTACAAGGCTAGCACTGATGCAACAGTCCCACCATTGTCCAGACACCCTCACTTTCTCTTCCCCCTCTCCCTGACCAGCACCTCCTTCCCACTCCCCTGCCCACACAAGGCCTCTGGCCCTGTTGTTCTTCACATGTGCACCCCAAGCATCTCCATCCTGCCTGTTCAATGATTAACTTCTAGAGCTGCAGTTGTCAGAGCTGGGAGTTACCCCTGTCCCATAGCAAATACCCAGAAGGCAAGGAAAATGCTTTTACCCATCAGCTCGAGAAGAGAAAATACTCGACAAAATGTTTTGAATTTAAAAGCAAAAGACCAAGGGATACTTCCCTAGGATTAAGAATGTCCAGGAATCAAACTCAGCTCTGGAAAAGCCAAAAAGCCCTCTTATGATCAGCCATTCAAACCTCCAGTTCATCAGGGGGCTTTGCGCAACCTGGTCTAGTGGGAGGTGTCCCTGCCCATGGCTGGGGGGTTGGAACGAGATGATCTTTAAGGTCCCTTCCAACCCTGACAATTTTATGATTCTAAGTATATTGCGTGATCAGCACAGTTGATTTATAGTAGCTGAACTGGGTCTTGAGAACAACTCCACCAGCCCTGTGCCATAGGGAGCCCCCTGGCTCCCCCCATAGCATTAACCTCAGCTGCCTGCTCAGAGGACTCAGCCAGCTTCTCCTAGGTACAAATTGTCCCCTGACATTTCATGCCATCTCCTTGATCCCAGAATTTTGTTCCAGGCCTGGGAAAAAGTGAAAAACAATTGAACACAAACATCTCAGAGTCAGAAAGTGTCTGAGGTGAATGTGAATCTACAGAGCTCCTGGAGCTGAGGCTCTCTTGCTTCATAAGAACCAGCTCACCCATCCTGAGCTGATTCACTCTCCCACTCATCTCTGTAATCTAGCAGCTATTGCCTGTCATAAGCCTCCAGAGAAAAGAGTTGGACAAGACTTCAGATTTCTCCTGAGAAATAATCTACAGGAATGTTTTTTAATCCCTATAGCACTTTGCAGAACTGCAGGAGTGTTATTCTGTTACATTTGGAGGCACAGGAATGAAAGGGCAAGGAGGTTTGGGTACTTGGGAAGGTCTAAATATCTCAGCCTCATGCATGGGGTATTAAGCCAGCACGTTCATGGGGGGCCACAGCACAGTAACACCTCCAGTGCCAGGGCATTGCCTTCAGCAGGGCACTCTGCCTGAGGAAGTTCAGCATCTCTTCTGTCAGGGGTAAGTGGACCTGGTGTGTACTACAGGTTTTTTCTGGAGTTAGCACTGACCCCTTTCCACAGCACCATACAGCACGGGCACTTCTCATCACAGCCCAGCCTCCCTGGGTTTATGCAGGAGGCCAAACCCATAGACCTCAGCGATAGGAAAGGAACCCAGCCCCCAGTAAAAATCTTTGCCAGCTAAATTGTCATGTGCTCATCTCCTTTGTATTTGGTGCCTGTGCCTGCCTCCAAACAGCAGCTGCCCTGGGAAGCCACCCAGCAATGCGGGCAGTGCAGACAGTGTACTGCATTTGCATGCCTGGGTATGGTCCAGGGCAGTGCTCAAACCGCAGGGCAATGGGAGCTGCAGGGATTCCCTGCTGCTGGGGGAAACATATTCAGGCTAAAAGCAACTTCAAAAAGCACATGCTTAACCTGAACTCTTATCTTTTATCCCTTTAAAATATCCAAGCGGCCACTTTTGCAAGCCTGAAGCCTGGACTCCAGCTACATTTATTTCCCTCTTTCATCCCAGCTGCAGCTCCTCAGAATTTATCTCTATGGTTAACTTCCCCTTTCATAATATTAGCACAGTTGAAGCACTTGCTTTCCTGTTGCAGGCAGTGATTATATAGCAAATTAACCACAAGCTGTTCAGTCCAAGTCCAGCAGTTGGAAAGATGCTCCTCTGAGTAATGGTTTGTGTAGTTGATGCTTTCAACTGTAATTTGCATTTGTAATAAATGCAGAAATAAAAAATGGGGTCTATATTTTAAAAAATAGCCTGGTATGGCAGGGGCAGGCAGCTGAGCTAGTGAGGAAGGGAGAGACCTCAGGGGTTTTGAGGGCTGCATCCCAAGGCACTGCACCACCTCCTGCACAGGGAGGGAGAATCCGCATACATCATGGACTTCTTGCCCAGCTTGATTTTACATAAAAAGAAAGGGCATAAAAAAATTCAAGCGTCAGTCCTTGTCTGGCTTGTACTAACAAATACATACCAACAATTTCCACCATAAGAAAGATGGGCTGTGTGATGTAGGGCAGTGATGTAGGGCCACACAGCAGGTAGTTTAGACTGTCCCCAACATTGCTGCTACCTCACCACATTCAGGTACACACAAGCATGGTGACATTCAACTAGAGACCAACAAGTTGAGCCTATAGCTAAGACACTGTGGACAAGTGGTGATGCCTGGAAAGAGGAGTGCTTCAGCAGTGTCCTGGCAAAAGGACAGTACTCGAATAGGGAGAGACCATCTCAGAATGTCTTGCTGGCCTGTCAAGGTGCCACATAGCTTGTGGGGCCTTAAAAGGCTCTTCTGTGACAGCACTGGCCCCATCTTTGTCTCTCACCTGCAACCTCAGTAATGGTTCATCACTCCTGTGATCAGTTCTCATGTGAAAGGTTCATGGTTCTCAGCCAGCACTGAGAAGCACACTGAGACACAAGTAAACACCCATGGCACTCTGCCATGGGGAAGGTGGTCACTGACAGCATCACATGGATACCTCTTGGTAGATGCTCCCCTTTACCCTACCTATAAATCCCAGGTTTTGGGACAGAGACCCACAATCTCTCATCTAAAGAGGAGGGAGAAAAGCAGAGGCCAGATTCCACCCTGCTCCCCATGGCCAGCAGCAGACAGGCAGCCATAAGCAGTTCCCCATTCCCACGGTGTTGTTCTCAGCCCATGGAGGTGTGCACAGCCCTGGGGCTGTTTTGTGGGACTGTTCCCACTGCTCAGCACACACAACTCCTGCTCATTTGCTGAGGTGGCACCAGGCAAGCAGCTCCACATCCTAGAGAGGATACCACAGTGAAAGCAAGGTGGCTGCCTCTGACTTTTGCTCCACAGAAGAGCCCAGCTCTCTGTTTAATTAAGTGAAGACCAGGAGAGCCAGTTTCTTAATAAGATTTGGTAACATAATTATTTGCTACAATTAGGAACCAACTGAAAAGGTTCCTTTCTAGCACTTTGGAGAAGCCCAGCATTTTAAAGTTGATTTATCTGATGTCAGGGAGCAACTTTATCTTTGCTTCTGTGAAGTGGTGAGCACATTTTTCAGCACTATACCAAAGTTATTACTTATGAATCATCACACATCTACACATTTTATGGAGCTACTGAAAAAATATATTCGCCTTCCTTGATGGGCAACCCCAGACCACACTGCACAGGAACCAAAACCAAAATCCTCTTCCTACAGTGATGCTGGAACAGCCAGCTCTGCTCTCCCCCTCACCCAGCTGCAACGTGGCAGTTTGCAATGCTGAAATGCTCATCTTTCTGGCCCCCTCCCTGGCCTCCAAGGGTCCTGCAGCTTTTAAGGACTTACAGCTAAGCTGATGCAACCTAGGTTGGGCAGAGCCCTCCAGCTGCAGGGAATCTAGGCAAGACAAAGAAGTTGTTTGTGGGCAGGTAGAAGCCACAGCTTCTTACCACTGGGAAACAGTGGTTCTTCATCCAGATAACACCCTTAGTGGTCTCATGTTTCATCTTTCCACCAACCTATCAGAGATAATACTCCTTCCTCCTGCTCCATCTAGGCAGGCACCACCTAGTGCCAGGGGACTCCCATTTTCTGGTCTCTACAAGCCAGAGGGCAACAACTAGCAAGGAGATACCTTTGGTGGGGGGACAGAAGGAACATGGGAAGGGAACCATCTTAAGAGACCTTTGAGGGCACCCCTAAAAAAATAAAGGCAAGAGATGGATGAACAGCATATGCACAGGAGGGAAGTTACACACATTGTGCAGAGGGGAGAGGGGGGAAAAAGAAGATTGAATCTTCCTGGAGACCAGTGAGATTCTATAAACATAATCAAAATGTAATAGAAACTTTTTGGAAATGCTGTTAGAAGGAGAAAGCATCAATCTTCATGGAACTCCACTCAACAGGCTTTCTCCAGCTAATCAATCATGGTCAAGACATGGGCCGTCCCATCTGTCTGTGCAAGGGACCAGGAGGAGATTGCTAAGTGCCTGGGCTGGAGCTACCATCTCAGTACCAGGCAATTCATCATGCAGGAAGAGAAGGGGGGAGAAGGGACAGAAGGAAAATAATGTATACCAGTAATAAAGTTTCTCCCCCCCTTCATTCCCAACCAATTTTTAGCAAAGGAGCCCGATCCAGAGAGGATGTCAGTATGGGGGTGGGAAGGGGGATATGCACTGGGGAGGAATCTGGTTACAAGATGCACTCCAGTAAACAGAGACAAAAGCCATCATCTGCATACCAGTCCCTCGGCAAAGCCCACGCTCCCCACCTCGGCTGTTGGCAGCTGCACACAAGTGAGTCTGCACCCAGCAGCTCCTGGAGCTTGAGAGGACACTGGCAGGACAGTACAGCTGGGGAGACAGGAGAACCCAGGAGTGCTTCACCAGCTCACACTGGGTGGACAGGCCAAGCCTCTGACTGCAAACAGCATTAGTTTTTTTCCTAGGTGCTGCCATAACTATTCTGGGGGGCCCAGAAAGCAGAATCAAGTGGAGCTTAAGGACCTTCAGCCTATTTCATTTACAGCAGGCATGGGATTTTTCATGTCCCATTACACCACCACACATATGCACAGGGTGGGGACTCACACTGTAAAGAAGGAATTTTGCCTCTTCACTCAAATCCTCACCAGCTTTGGGCCATTGTCTCAGTCCTCACTGTGCAGAAGTCCCCTTCTTCCCCAGCCGCTCAGCAGCAAGGAGCCCCAGGACATGCCTCACAGCCAAGGGCTCCCATCCCCATTTGCATGAACAGGTACCATTTCCCCTGCTAAATGCAATGCAACAAGACTCCCTTTCTATCCACCTTCCTCCTTTTAAACCTCGAGGGTCTCTCCTTTCCACTGGATTTTTGAGGGGGAAGACAAACACCTGACTGCATCCTTTGTCAGAGCCAACACCAGTGATTTTAGGTACTACTTGTCCATGCACAGCTCACATTTGATATGCTCTGTGCTACTCTTAGCATCAGATCTCAGGGACTTGACAGCCCCCCCCAGGCATTCTTGAAGGACTCCTTTGGCTCCAGAAAGGGTTCAGTCCAGACGCAAGCCCAGCTCTGCCATTTCCAGTGCTTCCCATGACACCCAGAATAGCCCCATCATGCACCTTAGAAGAGTACTGAGTCCTGCATAAAGGATTCTGTTCTTCCTCACTTAATTACACAAATATTCTTCCTACTAGTGTTTTGGCCAACTTCTGTAGAGAGTCTTGTGCTTTCAACGCCAGGTGAAAGTGAAACTAGCACAAGTGTGCTCATGTCTGCTTAAATTAAAGGGCTACTTGAAATAGGAAATCAGTAGAAATTTATGCCCTAAACATTTTTTTTGTTACCCTAAATTTAATCTAGTTGATTGCTTGGACTCCACAGGTAAAACTCAAAAAGTGACAATAAGTAGGTGAGAGATTTACTCTTCCAGAATATTTATTCTCCCAGAGCTATGATGACCCCATACCTTCCAGTAAACATCAAAATTCTTCCCTTCCTCCAAAGCTAAAAATAGAATCCACTTAAAAACGCAGTGACACAGGATTTTATCCTCTCCTGTAAGTGTAAATATAGGAACAAATTAAGTAGAAACATCCAGTAAATAATGTTGACATCCCTGAGGGTGAAGTTACTGGAAGTTTAACTCTTGTAGGCTGGTCTGTGAGCAGGTGACAGGAAGACTTAGCTTAACTGTTATAATGGATTTCCTTCAGGGTGTTAGTCCCACTTGTGACAATGTTCTGTCAAAGTTACCTTCTCCTTCCAGCCTCCCCCTCGAGAAAAACGTCACGCTGAAATTTTTCTAGGGTTCATTGCTATGAGAAGCCAGCACAAAGCTCTGCTCAGGCTACAGACACACCAACAGAGAGTTTATGAGCAGCTCAAAACCACAAAAGTCTTTAAAACTTATCAATCCATCAATTGTCAGGAATTTAAAGCATTAACATGCAGCTTGCAGCCACCTCATCTACTCCTAGACCTGCTTTTAAATACACATAACCACCTTCCCCTTATACCCTAACACATTTATAACCAGAAGTAGTTTATTAACCCTTTACTGCCAGAGCTTGAATATAAGGCACAGCCCAGCAAAACCCAAGATAGAGACATCACCAACCCATGCAAGAGTTCCACTGTTCTTTACCAAATTCAGTTGTGGCTCCCAGATTATATTTCCCCCAAACTCTCAAAATGAAATTTTAGAAGAACCATCACCATCAAGTCCTGCACAAACACAAGGCAGGGACCACCCCTTGAGCCAGAGCTCCCAGCTCTCCCCCAAAGCCCCAGCCCAAGCTCAGAGGGCACACAAACCTGGAGACCTTCTTCTCTGACATGCAAAAGCCTAACTCAAATATCTGGGAAAGCAAGCAGCTAACATGGCCGTAGCTCTTTCTCCAATACCCTCACCCTGTTTCTTTTTACTCCTTCCAACAAGGAGAACCCAGCTCATCACAGAGAGAAAGCAGACAGGACATCACAGCTCTTGCACAAGTTCAGCATGCCCCAAACACGATACCTCTCCTGAAGATCTGTCCTTCCTCCAGCTCCTCTCCAAAGCAAACAAGTTCCCCCTGCTCCATTAGCTCCTTTATAGTCATCCCACTCCTTCCTCCACCTGGAAGGGGGAGGGCCTGGCTCAGATGGCCCCAGACCTCCTGCCATCCTGGGGAATGGGAAGCACCTGCTGAGGGTGGGTGTCTGCAGGAGCTCTCTGCATCACAGGTGAGCACAATTTCAGTTTGCCTTCTAGCCTGGCCTGACCAAGGTAGGTAGCAGTGTCAGGGAGAAGTTTCCTGCAATAAAACTCTTCTTTAGTTGATATACAGTTATTCTCAAACCATAACCTTCCCCCCTAATTACCATGAATGTAAATGACCTCTGGTGTAAGGTTTATTATAACGATAATGGAGCTGTGGATTTTTTAATAATAACCTCCTGGATTTTCCACTTGATTTCCTGGTTTACTTTATATTTCCAGGAATGCATGTAAGGGTCTGAGACTTCATCAGGCTGTCTAGGTAAAGTCTGACCATGACCTTCACTGGTTCTCCAGGCCACAGCTTCTGAAATTGTTAGATGCATCCAAGCTTTTGGGTTTTCAAAGGGTCTCAGGGATTTACGCAGTGGGATCTGACTCCCAGTGACTTGCTGTGGCCTGGGAATAGCTGAATCCCATTGGCAAACTCAGACATTTTACTTTTTGCATCAAATATACCAGACAAAGCACAGACCCCATCCTGATGGAAGGAGGGAACACATCCCACTAGTGACATGGCTTCACAGGGATGGAGCTCAGGTTTGAAAGTCAGGGAACTTATTGCCTCACAGAAAGCTGGGAGAAGAATATACGTTATGTAAACTGCTGGAGGCATTTGAGTGCTCAAAATGTGCTTTTTGGAGTTGGGAGTTTGCTCAGAGCATTGGAGAGTGTATCTCCAGCAGTGTTGGACTTTAGGGGTCCAGAAGGAGAGACTTCTCAGGTGAGAAAGGAAGGTCCACTCTCAGTCTCCAGTCCAGTCCAAGCCATTCCTATGCACACAGAAGTCTCAGGTGAAGACTTGTCCTGGTTTATCAGGAAGCTAAACAGCCAAAAAATCCCATCTTGTTTAAAGAGGATTCTGTTAAAATGGAACACTGTGTTTTTACATTATTGCCAATAGAGAAAACACACAAATAATTAATAAATGTTAACTTGTCTCGGGGGCTTTCCCTTTTTTGCACCTTTTTTTTTGTGTTATAAATGACATCTATTTTCCACAACTCACTAAATTGGCGGATGAGGAAAAGAGTCCAAAAGAAGAGCCATAATCCTCCAGGGGAAGAGCAAGCTGTTGTTCCAATCAAGATGTATCCTGACAAGTCAGGTTGGTGAAACCCATTAATTAGCACTTTTGGAAACAGTTGCAAAGTTAATTATTCTTCTTTCAGATGAAAGAAAGCTAATTTCTGGCATTTGCTTTGACAGTGACATGCGCTAACATTTTTAGAGTTGACATCCCTCAAGATAAATGATGCTCTGAAGTGTGCGTGCAAACATTTTGACTGGGAGCTACTGTGGTGAGTTGACGGCACTGGCACCTCTTACTGAAAATATTTTGCATCTGCTGGGATTGTGATCAAAGTTTGGAGGCTAAGAGGAGGGTGGGGAGAGCTCATTTTCAACTTCAGGGAGAGCGTGGGTGACTCTGGCTTCAGATGGGAGGCAATAATATTGCGCAGGCAATGCAATCTATTTTATCTAAATAACGTCAGCAGAGAATGTAGAGCTTTCTAGCTAACTGTGCTGGCAAAAAGAAATCCATTTTTATACTCTCTGCATTGCTCTGCTCAAGAATTATCTTTTGTGCATGGGTTGGTAGCAGCAGATGAAGCATAAGATCTCCAAAAGGAAGTTCTTCCTCGGTGTGATCAGGTGCCAGTTGGTATCAGCTCATGTGTATTTGAAAAGGCAAGATTTGGAATATGGAAACTCAACAAAACTCTTACGCCAAACCCCAATGTCCTCTCTGGGACAGAACATTAGTGTGGTTTGGGATTTAGTCCCAAAACCCTTTTGCAATTTTGGAATCTGCCTTGATCACGTCTTGCATGTACTAGGACATTGAGGGGAAGAGCTTATCTGTAAATGTAAGTTATTTAGGCCTGCTTTTAAGAATGTATTTTAAACCAGGATTGCACCAGAACACACATTCCAAACACCACTCCAATAAAATTCAAGCCTATACCTAAAATCTGTGCTTCCTTTTGCAATTTTTAGAGAGATCCTCCCTTTTTTTTAACTCCAGCTCTTTACGTCACTGACATGACTCCATGACTGATCTGGGTTGAATTCTGGGACCCTGTTTTTTTAGTTTCAGTTCTCATCTCTTGAAGTCTAAAGGGCTGGTGTGAGGCAAGGGAGGAAATCCCACCTAAACCACAGAAACTGCTCTATGCAGGAGCTGCATTGCCAGGAGAACACATTAAACGAGAGCTGCTATTTGGAGAATCCCAGCATGACAAGCAGGAGAGCTAAGCAGCTAATCTGTGAGGGTCAAAGTCTTCCTGGTAAGTTACAGAAGACCCTGTGCCTTCAGTTGTCTCCCCTGAGCCATGCCTGGTTTGGGTGCCCCATGGGGAGTGGTGGGGAGGATGCTCCCAGTTGTACCCCCTCCAGTATGCTCAGCTCAAAGCACTCCAGAGCAATCTTCCTCTAACAGCCCTGCCCTTAACAAATTGTGGGCCCTGTGCATCTCCTAGGGGCCAAACCACCACTTTAGGAACCTGTTGCTTGGTTGATAAGATTCTTCAGGAATAATAAGTGCAGGCAGGTACACGAAGGAAGGAAATTGGTGGTAGAAAAAGTATTTAATTTGCTTTTCAATCAGCATGTGAGGGAAAAAAAATTGAGCTAGGAAGGTGATCTAAAGGACTACTTAGTTGGTATGCGGTTCACACGCGGCTGGGCAATCAAGAATGTGGAAACGCCGGGTTCAGAGGGCTCGATCCAACGTGGGAGGCAAACACCACCTTTCCCTTCAGGGCAGCCAAAAATAAAGACAAGTGCTAGCATGCAAGTCCTCACAGGCAGGCTTGCTACACTGAGACAGTTTAGTAAGGACAAGACACAAGAAAATAGGGAATAAATAAAAGTCAATCATTGCCTGATGCCGCTCTCCAGGCTGAGAGGAGCAGGGAGGTGGCAGTCCTGAGCTGAGACTGGGCCTCCCAGCACATCTCCTCCTTTTTGCATATTCCTCCGTCGTACATAATACTTATTGCTGCACAAATTGCAGGGATTATTTTCTCTTAACTGCTAATGGGTTTAGAGACTGTAATGGGGGGGAGCGCTTGGTAATTTAGTACCAGAGCAGGAGGTACCTGTGCAGGAGACTAACTTTTCTCTGTGGGCAGGCATGGCTATGGCAGGAATACTGGCAAAGGGGGAGGTCATTTACCAGTTCCTCACTTTTCTGTGCTGTACTGGAAGGTTTAAGAGGATTGGAGCATTTTTCAGTCAATACGATCAATAAAAGATTTTTTAATTTATCAATAAATCAACCATATTTCATCTCCTTTCACAGCATTTGTCATAGTAGGATTCACTTAACTGTAAGTAGAAAGGATTTCACTCTATATGGTAAAGAAAAAATCAAGATTAAAACAATTTACTTATTATGATGTGCTATATTGAGTTATGCCCTCAAATTATTGCTTTTAAACCCATTGTCTGATAATTTACCCCATTTATTTAAGTATGATTTTAATCAGGGTATTTAGAAGCCTTGGTTTAGTGTATCAGCATTTGATTTATTTAGCAATGCATATATTTATTTACATTTTAGCTTCCAAGTGAGTCATTCTTCTGACTTCGCAGTCAAAGGTTGAACAGTTTGATCCATCCTGGGGTGGACACAAAATGTGGAATAAACAAGTAGAGAGAAAGCTCAGGCCATGAAAAGCAGGATTAACTCTACATTTACACCCCTAACATGCAACACTCACTCAGTGCTGCAAAACCCGTCTGCACAGTAACGTAATTTTTATACCTCCAGATAAGCAAATTACTTATTGTAATTCTTGTAGTGTGGTGAGAAAAGAAAATACCTATGAAATTTGAGGGGAAAACCAAAGGTAGGAGAAGGAAATAGATGCTGCTGTGGTTGGAAACCCTTCAAAATGTAAAGTTAGGTCCAGAATCTGGAAAGAAAATGAAAACACCCTCAGATATATTGTGATTATTTATTTTCCCAGACCTCACATGTGGATGTCCCCAGTCCATGCCCCATGTGTGGAGAGCATTCTCGGGATTTCTTCACATGTGTTGGGCTGTGAGGACAGGTGAGGGCTGTGCAGATGGCAGCAGTGGGTGCTGACAGGCAGCCTGTGTCTGGCCACCTCGGTCCTTACCATGGTGCAGTTGACACCTAGAAATACATGGGCACGGAGATACCTCCTGCTCACACCAGTGCGTTTCAACCCTCAGCTCCACACTGTCCTCTTTCCAGGGTAAAATGCAGCAGGGATTTTGTTTGAAGGGATGACACAGCCCATTTAACATTCCCCATTAAAATGCAGTGGCTGGAGGGGGTCAAACACCGAGTGTGAAGTGGGGAAGGTTCTTGAGGCAGGGACAAGAGATCCTCCTCGTTGGTTAAAATGCACTTGAAACGACAGAGCAGGGAGAGGGCAATGGGCATTCAAGGATCACATTTCCATCATTTTCTCCTCTGCTTGGTACCCTTCTGGGGAGCCTGGCTGTGCCCGTGATGCTCAGTGCTGGGGAACATCAGCAGGGCAAGGGATCAAGGTGCTGAGAGTCAACCCTGCTGAGGGTTGAAGCCAGCCCAGATGGTAACCCTGTTGTCCCCAGCTCTTATCTTGGTCACTATCTGGCTCTTACAGCTTTTGGCTCCAAACTGGAGGTTTGGGAAAGTGTATGGGTGCTCTCCAGAGGAGGAGGGGGGGATCAAACTGGAGCTGTGTAGGCAGGAATGGAGATTGGGACTCCCCGGCTCCTGCCCAGCACTGCTAAATGATGATGATGATAATGGTTCCCTTTGGGAATGCATCGAGGTCTATTTATCAATGTTTGCTGAGTGCTTTGAGATCCTTGAACAAGGTGCTATGAGGCTTATGATAAATGACCTTCTTCACACTTGGCTGTAGTGGAAGACAAATTCCTGTTCTGCAGCTCTAGAAATAAACCCAAATATTGTGTTAATCTGGAACAGATTTTGTATCTTATATGTACATATATTTTAAATATGTGAAATACACTTCTCAATATAGTTCCAGTAATTAATTGCTAGCTAATTTATATGTCTCTTTTTCTCTCTCTAATTTATTTCTAATTAACACAGATAAAGGATTGTATTCTTCATTAAAGCAGATGGTTACTTATTTCTACTTGTATAATTGGAGTCATGCCCTGGCCCTGGTCAGGATCTTGCTCTCTTGGGTAAGATGCAGAGCACAGAGAGATACAAACCCCCATCGCTGTTCTCCTGTGTACAGAAATCAGTGCTGTGAAGGGATAGTTTCTATTAAAATCACCTTATTGCAGTGCCGCTGAACAGAACCTGCCCGTACTGCATACATGGTGGCCACAGATCATTTTCTCTGCCCTTGTTTGTTGGGGCATTGAAACCAGCCTATATTTGCTGGGAAAATGAGGGTTTGTTGGGACTGGCCCCTCCAGGTGTGCATCAGCCCAGCTAGGCAGGTACAAGGATCAAGTCTGGCCTAGAAGGGATTGCAAATTATTTTCCTAGGAAAGTTGTTTCAATCCCTTTAGGAATCCAAGCACTGCTCCATGCTGAGGCACGAGCCCACCCGTGGGGATGAGCATGAGGTGCTAATGATGGGCAACCAGGCAGCTCCATGTCCTGCTCTGCTGCCTTCAGCCCCGTGGCTGGGCTGGCTGGGCAAGAGGGAGCAGAAATGATTGACAGTGGGTGGAAAAATCCCCAATGGTAAAATTATCCCAAGGAATCTGGAGGGGAGGAAGCGGCCACATGAAGGGTGCTGGGCTGAGAACCCGATAGTGGGACTGATTTCATCAGACACAATGGATGCACCGAGGTGTAAATGAGAAATAATCTTGCCAGTATGAAAGAGAAATCAGTATCAGGCAGCATCAGAACTGGCCCGTTGAGTGACAGACGTCCTTCTCTCTTAGGCCTCTGTTAAAAGATCACTTTGCATTATATTGCAACTCCCTTCACACGGAGAATAAAGAAAAGGCCTTCCTGATTTTCCTGAAGGGACTCAGAGATAAAGACTGATCACATTTCGCAGTAATTGGACCTTCATATCTATAATTGCATTGATTTCTCCTAAGTTTCAGGCATCGACTCCAGTGAGCGAGAGAGCGTTGCAGCAGATACGGCCAAGAATCCTTCTGCATTTGGGAGGTGTCAGCCTGGGAGGCTCGCTGTAGTTTGGTAACTGGCATTGCAAATTGCTTTATGAACAGTTTAATGCATTTAAGAGGGTAATAATTTCAGACCCTACCATACAGTTTGTTGCAGTGGTGCAGAAGCGTGTCTAAAAACTTCCAGGGTGAAGGGAGGCAGGGGAAGGAGGGAGGAGAAGAAGAAAAAGTGTAGGGAGGGAGGTATTGCAAAGGGGTGGAAAACCTAATTATTTTAACCATGCTTGATATTACACTGTGAAATTATAATTAACTTAAGAAGTCAGTCAAAACCAGTTAATAACTGTGGTGCAACTGGGCTAATTTGAAGTGGTACATGGAGGGGAGAGGAGACTACGGCAGGGAAGCTGCTGGGCTTGAGTAGATGGGTAGGGGAAACTGAGGCACAGAGAGAGAAAATGGTTTGTGAAATGCCAGCAGGCCACTGCCAGAGCTGGGGAAGGTGGTGGTAGCTGACTGCAGAAAGGATCAGGCCTGATTTTCAGCCTGGGCTTATGTGGTTCTTGAATGGGAGCCTCTGGAGGTTACTCAGTTTGTTCTTTCAACATCCCTTTTCTCTTGCTCATCAGAGGGAAAAGCTTCTTCAGTGACTCCGTTGCAGTCAGAAGAAATGCAGCCCTTAAAATGAGAGTGCATGTATGGGCAAATCCCAGTCTTTTTCACCCATGTAGCTTTATTAACATATCTGGGATTATATAGGTAAGTGGGAACAGAGTTAGGGCTGTGCATGTCTACTGTGTATATATGGGTGTAACAAGGGTTAATGCACAAGCAAACTGTGATAACGAGAGTATCTTGGTGGTATGAATATCCCAAAATACATACATAGATGTGGATAGTGCTGAACCCTATGTGAGGCCGATAGTGACAAGGATAGTGACACTGTAACAAGCTACAAGAACCACAGCAGGAATATTTGTCACAGAGAAGATGCACCAAGAAAAGCTGCATCTTAGGAGATATGTTGAACATCTGGCACTGATTTGTGGGCAGCTTTTACCACTTAGGCACTGCGGAGGAGGGAGAGATGTTCTGAAGAGCTGCAGCACTCCAGGATTTGGGTGTTTCCTGCAGCCAGGTTGGGTGAAACACAGCACCCGAGGAGTCGGGTGTGCTGGGAGTGTCATGGTCCCATCAGACCATGGGCTCTGAGTGGGGATGGGAATGAGAGCAGCACAGCTGGAGACAGCTGTACCGTGTCCTGTCATCCCCGCTCTTTACAGCAAGCTTAGAGGAGAAGAAGAGCTTCTGCACAAATATGGCACCAACACAAGTGCATGGTGCTCTGGGTGGATGTCCAGGTCAACATCCCTTACACTGGACTTTAATGCCTCTCTGGAGGTGTGACCTTGAGGTAATTGAGGCTGAGCTGGCTCAATGTTTGCCAAGCACCCTAAACCTCTCCTTCCCATTAGTCTTAAAACCAAGAACAGACAATTGGTTCACAGGATCTTCATGTGGACAGCCAGGCCATCCTCCTATCCATTCCTCTGTGATCACTGTGTCTGTTTCAGGGGCTCCATGACCATTGCTATCATGGTACTAGTCCCAGCAGACCAACGCTACAGCAGGACTAGGAGGCAATTTTGGGTGAAGTAGCAGAAATTCCATGGCCAAGGCACCCACCCCAGATCACAACAGCCATGGTTCCTGCTCTGGGGCACCCATGGAGCAAAGGCACCCACTGACAGGTGAGGAGAGGTCTTAGGACTATATTAGGAGCTGGGCAGGCACTGCATCCCTGGGACACCTCCAGCATGTTTTGGCCTTGCTGTTCATCTGCTAGAGAGGAGGTGTATTGGATTGTTTTGTGTCATGCATTCATTATCACCTTTGGAAAACATTAAAAAATATAACTGATTAGTTTAGAACATACTGACTATTGGAAACTTCCTTGGAAGTTATCTCTCTGTCCACCTTCCCATCCTCCAATAACTTTGGCTAGGGACTACTGGTAGAAGAGCCCAAATGAAATCAAAAGCCCTAAAAACATTAAAGGGTTTCTTCCCTACCCTGTCTCTTTTTTTATTTTATTCCCCGTCAGTATTTCTGCGACAACTCAGCCCCAGCAGCCCCGGGGGACAGGACAGAGAGACGAGAAGGAGTGGAAGTGCCCTTTGACTAAGTGGGCATTAAATGTTGGCTAACAACCGAGAGACGCCGTGTGACTGGAGAGAGGGGGAAAGTTAAAAAGAAAGAAAGAAGAGCTTTTCAATATAAGCATTCATGTAGTTTTGACAGGAGCAATTTATCATGGCTATGAAAGGCGGCTCTGCCTCCAGTGCTGAAAGACAGCCTGGTTAAACTTTTACCTGCCCCTCTGAAAAGGGAGCTGTGCCGCAGGCGGGAGGGGATCGCTCCCGGCCCCGGTGATGCATCTTTCCACAGGGGCTGGGGGAGGGAAGGGAGGTGGTTCCCAAACAGCTTGTGCCCATCTGTTCTGCACAGAAAGAAACCCTGACAAGGAAGGGGGAGGGAGCGTGCGAGCCAGCGAGCTGGGGGGTGTCCGGATGCCCGCTCTGCGCTGGGAATGCGGGGATGTGGTGGGGGCAAGGCTGGGAGCTGCCCCCCAGGAGATGCTGCAAGTTAGTGCTGAGGATTTCACCAACCCCCTTAGCTGCCCTAGAAGTATGAAAGATTGCGGAGCAGTGCTCCTAAGTGATGAGACTCAACATTTTGGGTTGTGCATCATCGGTGGCATGGCGGGTAGGCAGCAGTGGAGTGGGGGAAGCCATGGGGTGCAGGAGGCACCACATCCTGATATGCAAGAGGTCCTGTTGGCATTCCTAGAAATCGTTCAGAAGGATTATGCTGAGGAAAAAACCATAAAATGATACCCCAAGAGTATTCAGCTAAGATATTTGTTTGCCCCAGGGTTTGTTATAGGGAAAAGTGTTGGTTCTGCACCAGCTGATGGCAGGTGGGAGCCCAGGCTGGCCGGGATCTTGTGCACAGGCTGCTTTTTGCTATACTCTTGTGTGGATTGAAAATTTCCTGAAAAAAATAATTTTCCACTGAGAGTAATGATCCATCTAAATTAAAGCATTCCACTGCAAAGAGTGGATTTCGTTGCAATTTTCAATGGAATGGTTAACAACCTCCATGGGCATGTTTTTCCCCAATAGCCAGCTGGTATTAGGCTACATTGTACTGTATTTTCAGTATTTTTACATACTAAAACGATACCATTTAACTAGCTTTATTTTACACTGTGTGAAAGAAGCCAACCAATATCATAATAAAGCTTTTCACCCTTATCAAAATCAAACTTTTCTTACCCTTCAAAAACGTCAGGAATTTCCATTCTTCCCCCTCCCTCTCTGCAGATAGAATGACATTGTGAAATCTCAGCTGAGTACCACATCTGACTTCTTGCCTCCTGCGCATCCATCAGCACCTGCCCCTGTTTAAGCATGAGCAGGACAATTTATATAGTTAAAGAGAGGAATGTGCTAAAGTATTTCCCACGTTGCAGGATGAAATCCAGCAGTGCTGTTTCACCAGCCAATTCCCCTTGGACAGCTAAAGAATTGCCTGACCACGACAGGGTGCACTGAGTTGTCAGGGACATGCAGCCACACACCAAAGAGCTGAACTCACCTCACTTTAACCATCTCAAATTTAGGCTGCTTTTTAAAGCCAGTGATCTGACTTCTCTCTAGATACAAGAGAAAGAAAGAGGGAGACACAACTGCAAAAGACAATTTCTTTCCCTCTTAAATGCAGTGTCTAAGAGGTGGCCGAAGCTGGCTGAGGGTGAAATTCATCTTGGTTCTTACCCTCTGTGTGTTTAAGTCCTGTTCAAAAGCAGTGGGACATTCAATCACATTAAGAGAGCTTCACAGGAACACGAGTTGTTCTAAAGCCTGTTCTGAGAGCCCTCACCCCAGAGACTATGGCCGCATTATATTCGAAGCAGAAGGGGCATTAAGTGTACAGATATTCCCACTAGGCTTTTGATGTCATTAATTGGTGATCTTCCAACTCTGAAATAACATTTTTCCCCCTCACATTTCTTATTTCATTATCCCCAGTTCAATACACATCAGTGCAGTATGAGGCAAACTAGTTAGATATATTAGGAATTATTTAAATTAGAGAGAGATGTATGGGTAGTTAAATACTCAGTCTTCTATTCTACCCTAATTACGTATCAAATTACACTCAAATTATACCCAAATATAGATGTAGGGAGGTAGTCCTGAAATCTCCAGGAGATATCAGTGGGAGAAAGGTGAAGTTAAGCAGGTGGTGCAAGTAGATCTGAACTAATGCAATACAAAAGCCATACAGGACTATCATTTTCCATTGTGTCCTGTTATTACCAACATTTGCTTAAAATTTCCCTGCAAACAAGACTCGGTAATGAATGATTGTTCTTTGAGCCTGGAGGAAGCAGTTTATTTTTCTAATGCAAGAGAATTTTCCTCTTCATTTTAACATCGTCGTGATTCTCATTCTTCTCTGTGCAAACGGGAGTGTTGCAGTAACACACATTTCTTCTTTGAAATCCTTCTTTCTTGGTGGACAAAAGCAGGTCTGCACCACAGCATGGAGCCAGTCTGGTCTGGAGAGTGCTCTGGAGGCCATGGCCATGCCCCCATTCCCCAGAGGGGTTGTCTGGCCCCAGTTGTCCAGGAAAGGTCATGACAGTGGTGTTGCACAACAGCCAAACATGCCAGTGCAGGCAGTGGTTGCACTTGGATCACATTCTGGCTCTTTACCACTGCAGGCTGTGTTGAGACACTCACCTGCTTCTCAGTTGGAGGGACACTTCTGGTATCAGCTTTGGACAAAGCAGCAGATGGTCCCTGAAACCAGGTGTCCATCCAGGAGAAATGAGGAGCAAACTCTACAGCTGTGAGAAACATCATTTTGTTCCTTCTGTAAAAGGAAAAACCTTTTTTTCCCCCAACCTGAAATAAAACTCCAGACAAAACCCCAAACCTGCCAGCATGACATTTATGGTCTCTGAGGACCTTAGGATCCAATGTCTGTGCTCTTGTGATATTAAAAATATCTCTGTGGCAGAGAGAGATAACAGCAGGTCTTTGAGTGAGAGAAGCAAGTTCTCACCTCACAGCTCAGATGTCCCTTCCCATCAGCTGCTGCTGGAGAGACCTATGGAAATATAATGTAAGCAAGAGGTGGTCCCTACCTCTTCTTGGCTTTTATATCCAGTACCAGGAGGAAGCAGCTGTTACTTGTGAGCTCCACAGCAAAGCCAGAGAGGAGGTCACAGTGAGCTGGAGAAGAAGTCCCCCACCCTGCGTTGCCTCTGAAAAGAGAGCAGCAGAGAGGATACCAACACTTAAGGCAATCTAGAAAACCCATGTTCTATTTCTAGCATCCCTTTCATAGGATAATTGCCACTAATCAGAAGTAAACACGCATACGTATATTTATATATTCCTGTGCAAATTATATATTTGCATGGAACTGACAGACTTAGGCTTCGTTATTTTTCATGTTGTTATGGAGCCACTTGGTTAGCAAATACTAATAAATATTTGGCTTTTGCAAATGAAACATTTTTTCTGTGCTGCACCAAGAGGCAGGGTAATAAACACTCCCTGGCAGGAAACGTGCCTTGTCTTGGCTTCTTAAGCTGGCCCCTGTTGGGCTGTACTGCTGGTGGGGATGTGCTGTGTGGGTGTAGGACAAGCAGCAGTGGTGCTGTGGTGGTGTTTTGATCAAAGCTGGGTTTATTGGCAGTTGTCAAAGATTAGGGCTGGGCCACTAGATGAAGGATGGACACTCTCTATTAACCCCTCTCCCCTCCCTAAAGGGAAGAGAAAGGGAATAAGGGAGAGAGACTTATGGATTGGAAAAGAAAAATAAAACAGGTTTAATGACATAGTAATCATAAAATGGAATATATACAAATATATAGAAATCCAGTATCAAACCAAACCCTGCTGATGGCAATTGCATCACCGTAACCACTGATGCTGTGGAGCAGGCACTGGGGAAGTCCCAGACTGGGCTTAGTGGCAGATGGGAACTGGATTCAGGAATACATGGATTGAGATAGAAGGCAGAATGGACAGAATCCTCCTAGGACACTAGCCATTGAAGAAGAGTTTTAACCCTTGTGATCCCTCAGCCTTACACTGAATGTGCCATGCATGGGCTGGAATCCCTCGTTGGTCAGTTCAGGGTCCCCTGTCCTGGCTGCTCCTCCCCCAGGTGCAGCCTTTTACCTTCTGCACCCCAAAGTGGGGCACAAGATTCAGCAGCAGTGACCTTGGTCTGCACAGGAGAAGTACAAGTAAGAGCCTTTCTGCACACACCAATCCTTGGCAGAACTCTAAACATGGAGCATTACCTCTGCCAGGAGCAGAGACTGTCTGTGGAAATCTGCCACTAACTTCAGCAAGTGCAGTTAGGTAGAAAAGACTGAGCTGAAAAGTAAAATCACTGAACAGAATTAGCTCTGTTCTAACCCAAACCAGGACAGCAGTTCTAGTTTGCACCAATACGAAGGAGACGACAGTTACATGAACTTATTGATAGGCAAAGCAGTGGCTTTGATCACTCTGAAGTCTATGACAGCAGAATCAGGCATGTAGAAACAGAGCACAGAAAGCACGTTGGACGGATCAGGCAGGGTCCCTCCTCTGTCGACAGGAAGGTCCATCCTCTGAAGGGAGCAGAGCAAGGTCATGTTTCGCTCTGTGCTGTGCAGCCTTTCTGTTTGTTTATTTTGCACAGGGTTCCTGGTCAGTCTACGGCAGCTTGTGGCTTGACATTTGAAATTCAACCTCTAAGTGGCAGTGGCTGGGTTGATTTGACACTCGGGTCACATATTACAGCCTTATTTTCTTGTTGGGCACACTTGGCCTCTAGAATTAGAGGTTTGCTTGGTCCACATAGTTTTATTTTTATTTTTAGCATTTGCCACTGAAATTTTAGGACAGGAACTCTAACTTTCTTTGTATTTGTACAAAGAGTCCTAATATGGTTGGGACTAATGTCTTGTGGTATAATACTAAAATACTTGTGTATTATTTTAAAAGACCTGATAAAGAGATCAGAATACAAGTCAAAGCAAATTTATTTTAAGTATGAATTTTTAATACTTCCCCCTTTTCATTCCTAATAGAGTGTTTTTCTAGTCCCTGTTATTTGTCTTTCTGCTGTGCTTGTCTCTCACACCAAGCAGTAGCAGGACCTGAAGATGTGCACCATACTCCAGCACCCTGGTCTGGCTTTTCATGCTGATGTCCCTTTGTACACTACAGAGGCACCGTTCCAGAGGGGAAGAAAAAAAATCTATTTGTACCCAATCGACTGTGTGCTTTAAGTGCTGAAACTAGTAGACCAAACGAGTTTATTAGATTATCATTGCGGAAGTTAATAAAGAATTAATTTCTCTTCATGTGACATTCAAAGGCAGTTATTTCAGTGGCCTGTCCATTTACACAAAGCCAAGTATTTGTCAAGTGTCAAACTCAATTCCCATGACCCAGGCCTCCTCAATAATTCTGGATTAGGAATACCCTTAAATGACATTACAAAAATTTTATTCCAAGATGCATTGAGCTCCTGGGACTACTCAGGAATTTCAGGTTAGTGAAGGTTATGTAGTCAGCAAAAGCTTGTTGGATATAAGATCTGGAATGGAAGGATATAGTGTGCAATGTTTTTGTGGCAGTGGAAAGCAGCATGTAAGAAAGGAGCTGATTTCCAAAAAGGGATCTTCTATTCTGATTCTCTCCCCTGGAAATGATGCAAAGAGGATTTATCTGCATTGCAAAATAACCAGTCGGTGTGATCCCCAGCAAAGGAAATGCTGCGGTGCCGCTGTAGGAAGAACAGCATGGGTGCTGTGAGGAGGAGGAGGAGGAAGAAGAATAAAGCCATCAATTGCTGCTGTGGGAATTAAGTGCTATAAAATGTCTTCATTCAGAGAAGGATTTGAGAGTTTTGCACATTCTCAAATACCAAGTCAGATATAAAATGAAAGAAAGAGGAATCTCTTTTTTGTTTTACTGTACTCAATGGATTTAGACTAGATATAGACTAGACAGACTAGATATAGGATAGACTAGATATAAGGATAAACAGAAGGTGAGGTGGAAGATGTCTACTTAGATAGACTAGATATAAGGAAGAAATTTTTTACACTGAGGATGTTGAGACACTGGCCCAGGTTGTCCAGAGAGGTGGTCGATGCCCCATCCCTGGAATCATTGCAGGTGAGATTGGATGGGGCTCTGAACAATCTGCTCTAGTGGGAGGTGTCCCTGCTCAGTGCAGGGGTGTTGGACTAGGTGACCCTTAAAGGTCCTTTCTAACCAAAACCAGTCTATGATTCTATGATTTACCTCTGACCACCAGAAATAGAAAGCATACTGGGTAGACACAGAGCCTCCCCTCATTCTTCTAAAAGGCAAATAGTGTAGGATGGATCTCTAGATGTAGATTCTAGGTAAAGAATGATAGACAAAAAGAAAAAAAAAATCCATTTACATCACTTGATCCATCAGAAAAAGAGAATCCTTGTGCATACATTGACTTTATTGTATTTCAAGGTTATATGAAAATGGAAAGCTAGATGGTAATCAGTAGGAAGAGGTGCTGAGCACTGGACCCCTTTGCTTGGGATAATACACCTTTAAAATGTAAAAGGATAGTCTCAAACATTGTTTTAATCATTATTAATTTTTAATTTGAAGGAGTCATTCCATCATCTCAACAAATGAATTTCCCTCCCTCCCCTCCATCTCCTTCACTTCTCTCCGTCCTCCTTATTGCCAGGACGCTACGAGTGCTTCCACCCCACCTTCTGATTAACACTGAAATAAATATGCCTGAGAGGTGGAGGGCAGGATCTGCAGCTGGGAGTCTGGCCCTGAAAGTTTCTGCGTGTGGAAAACAAGGACTTCTTTTCTAACTCCATACCTGTGTCTTCTTTAATGAAATGGGAGATGCTGTGAGCAGAGCCTGGGAACAAGAAAGGGCATTTCCCACCCTTGCTCTCACAGGAAATCACTCACTAATAACTCACTGCCCAGCAAGGCTTGTGTGGCTCTGAGAGCAAGACCTGGGTCCATCTCACCTAACCTTATGGCCTAAAAAAATGTCTAGAGTGCAATATTTTTTGCTGCTAAGAAGTTGAGTGACTAATCCAAGCTTGCAGTCTAGACTTCCTCGGCTGTCCTGGGAAAAAGGCGGAGATATCCACAAAGTGATTCATCTGCCCTGAGATGCTTACCCGAGACAGAAAGGATGAATCCTCCTTCAGAGGCACCCATCTCCTCTCCTGATTACAGAAGAAACTGGGGCTACCAACTTAGGCAAGGTGCCCAGCCTGGACAAGCTGTGTTAAGTGAGTTGTATCCTGTCCAAAGGAGCTTGGCCATGTGAGTAAAGCTGAACGAAATCTTTCATGTCAAAAACTTGTGAGCAGCATCACACAACAGTCTTAAGTAAAACAAAAAAAGGAAAGAAAAGAAAAAGCAGACATGATGTCCATAAATATTTGAAAAACGGATTTAAACGGCCACTCAAATCTCACTATTCATTAGAGCTTAGCTTTAACCAGGTGTACGTTTGTTATTAAAACTAAGCATGTGCTTGATTGCTTTGATGAACTGGGATGGACAGGAATATTTCTCACCACCTTCAAAGTTACATGTAGCTACATGAGTACCTGAGATCAGTGAGCTGGCTTTCTCCTAGTGGAGAGGACATGTGCCAAGTGCTACGGGTTGTCTAAGCCCACTAGAAAAAGTCAATGTTAGGAGCTTTAATGCAACTGTGATTTAAAGTGTTTTAAAATCTGGACAGATTGGCATTCTCAAGACTTCCTGTACAAAAATTATCTACTCAATTTCTGTGCACAGCAATTATGATGGCCACAGTTTCTCTGGAAAAGGTTGTTCAGCTGGTTATTTGATGAGGAGCTCTTGTACCTGTGCTTGCAGTGGGGCCATGGAGGCTGAGGCACTGCAGTTTTGTCCTACCTGCCATCATTCCCCAACAGGACTAAAGGAATTGTAAACTAGAGATAGGTCCAGCATTTGAGCTATACTGAGGTTCTTCACCACCTCTTCCCCTCTCTTCTGTCCAGATTGGCCTGAGTGGGCTGCATGGCATCAATGCACACGTGCTTCTGGCAGTGAAAGGCACAGGGAAGCTCATTTTCCCCTAAATCTTTTCCATTCTGACCTCTCAGAAGTGACAAAAAATGAGATAGGGTGACACAAATGCCATAACACTTTATAAATCCTCTTGTCAGAGCTATTCCACCTTTGAAGATTAACCTGTTTATGTGATGTTATACACCTCAAATTTCTCTCCCTGAGCTGAAACCCCAGGCCACAAGTCCTTTGGCAGCCTCCTGAACTCCACTGCTCCAGCCTCCACACTTGTGACCTATGCATGGCAGGTGGTTGATGGCAAGGGAGGAAGATGGGTGCCCAAAAAGTGTTCCTGCCGTGACCGTTGTCCTTGGCAGCAGCCCCTTGGCTGGGTGATGAAAGGTTTGTGGACTTCGGTCGGGTTTAAACAGCTCAGCTCTGTTTGCATGGCTGCATCCCCAGGCACTCTGACGTCACCGTGTCATGGAGGTCAGGGTGAGGACACAGAAACAAGGGTTGTGCATGAGGAGAAGGGTCTGTAATAACAAGTTTCTTTCTATGGTTGATTGTCACTGGATATGCAACTATACTGGAGCCAAATGTTTCTAAGACAGGAATAGGGATCTGAGGGATAACCTTTTCCTTTATGCCAGGAGAGTCTCAAGAAGTGACTTTGATTTAGAGCTTGACCAGCCTCCTCCTATTGAAACTCCTTAAATAACCTATGTTTCCTTCTTTTCTTATCAGACAACTTCCTTGTCTTTTAATACCTGACAAAGATGTGTTGGCAGCACAAATTCTGAAATTCCTCCCAGCCAGGAGCATTCAGGATGAAAACATGGGTACCTGGATATTAACTGTGGGCAATGTTTGTGAGGTAATTTGTATCGCCTGATAATGGTGAGGAGTGAGGTTCAGGAGCGGGGCGCTGTTGTTGGGCTGGTAGCATCTTAACCACCTATCTGGATAACCACAGACAAAACTACTTCCACAGGAGTTCATTTTTTGCTTCATTTTTCCTTTTATGTGCTACTTCCAGCTGGATTTGAGAACTGAGTCCCTTATCGTCCTTCTTCATCTTCCTGACAGGGGACCAGGGAGGGGGTTGTCCCCCACCAAGCTGCTAGAGCAGTGTGTGATGCAGCCAGGAAGATGCTGAGAGCTGGGAGCTGACAGGAGTAATGCATGTGGGAGAAGGAACCATAAAATCATTTAGATTGGAAAAGACCTTTAAGATCATCGAGTCCAACTGTAAAAGGAGGGGCAGCTGATGTTCCCAAGTCACTGTGGTGGCTGACAGGGCCCTCGCACCCCTGGGGAAGGGTTAAACTTTAACCAGCTTCACTCAAACCCTTCGCAGGTCCAGGCAGCGCCTGCAGTGCGAAGCGGAGCCTGGGCAAGGAAGACGCTGAGCTGCTGGTCTGCATGTGGGTGAGAACAAGGAGATGCTTTTCCACACCTCTCCCCCCCCAGCCTGCTGGGATGTTGTCCGGTAGGACAACAGGAGCCTCCGGGAGGGGTTCTGCCCTGTCCTGCCTGCGTAGGTGCAGAGCATCCTTGGAGAAGGGCTTTGTCCCTGGCTTGTTTCTCTCCTCCCTGTCTCTGGAAGCTGCAGGACCCTGATGAATGACTCCCATATCCTGATCAAAAAGTCTCCCTAACAGTTTTAGTGTGTTTGTGTCCCCCTAGTTAAGATAAATTAGACAGGCTAATGAGACTGATTAGTCTTTAGCTGCGACCCTTGGCCTTTAGGATGTACTTTGAGCTAATAGAGAGAATGGGGATTATAGGCTGTGATAATGTGCTTGTGTTGGCCTTTTAAAGGAAAACACATTTATTGCTACTTAGAGGAAATTGATCTAATTGTGCTGGAAGCATTTCTATGGACTGAACATGGAATTTTTATTAAGTAGGTGACTCAGGTTCAGCCAAGATTGCCAGATTCGAAATAGGCAGGAGATATTTTAAGAAGATTCCACCTGGAAACCCCTCTGGCTGCCTCTCGGACTGATAATGAGCTTCCCTCATCCTGACTTTGATCTGCTGCTCTGCGTGTCAGCCATCCGAGCTCTAGGAACTTGGACTGCAATCCCCAGGTCTCCTGGCTCAGCTCCAAACTAATAAATCATCAAAGACAACCAGTTGTGTTTGCATGTTTACTAAGGGTTCAAGTATTTGATTCCCTTCTCAATCTGAAAAACAAAATGGTTCCCTTAGTTACAGGGATCCCCAGAGGCAAATGAGGAAACATCATGGTGAAGCCAGTTTTGAGAACAGCAGGGTGCTCAGGGGCCAGATCCTGCTCTAGTGACAGGGTTTGATTTCACAGCCCAAAGCCTCACATTTGATGCTTCATGCACAAAAGAAGCAGTTGTGCTCCTCAAAGTTTTCTCCAATAACATCATCTGGACTTATAAAAGGTACTGCTTCTTCCTGTAAGCTTTACCCTTAGGAGCTCATGCTCTCGGTGGGTCTGTTCCTCCCTTCCAATATATTTGGAGAGTTTAGCTGGTTGCCAGCAGGCTTTGACAAAGTGCTGCTCTCACATCCCCTCTGACAAGGTCTGTAAAGACAAACTGTTCTGCTGAGGAGAGAGAGCAATGCTGCAGCGGGGGAAATCTCTACTCACCCGAACTCTGGCATCTGAGGCATTTACAAGAGCTCTTAGAAATGCTTCAGACTTGAGGAAATCCTTAGCTGGAGATGCCAGTCAGCATAATCCAGAGGAAACAAAGTCTTTCAAGGGCAAAATTTATTCCAATCAGAGCTTTCCCTGCCTCCTGGCACATTGGGATGCAGATGTACAACTGTCATAGAATGGTTTGTGTGGGAAGAGATCCTTAAAGCTCATCTAGTCCATCCCCCTGCAGGGAGCAGGGACATCTGCAACTAGAGCAGGTTGCTCAGAGCTCCATCCAACCTCACCTGGAATGTTTTCAGGGATGGGGCAGGGACCACCTCTCTGGGCAACCTGGGCCAGTGTCTCACCACCCTCATTGTAAAAAACTTCTTCCTTATATCCACTCTAATTGCCCACATGGACATTGGCTGGCACAAACCGCAAGAGCTTTGTTGCACTTTGATGCAGTTCCACAGGTACCAAACACCATTCCAACACTAAGGAAAGGGGTGACCTGAAGAGGTTACACTTGAAAATATTATTTTTCCACAGGGTCCGTAAACCCAAGAATCTCTCCTCTCATTCCTACCCTGCACTGCAGCACAGATCCACCGGTACTCACTTGTTTAAGCACAAGGGAATGCACATAATTGCTCAAGGTAGGTGGCAAAGAGGACTCCAAGTCTGCTTTCAGAGGCCTCTCTTTTAGCAGAATATAACCACTGCAGACTGCAATTGGCCAAGTTAACATCATTGATGCATTTAATCTGTGGTGAAAAATGGTACCTTTACTGTGTAGTGCTGGAAGAATCAAGAGCCCAGCCCTGGATGAAGGCTGCAGGTCAGGTGCTGTATCAGCACAGAGGAAAAGCAGCAATGTCTGTGCTCTTACTATGGAGCTTTCTAGAGGATATTTTCAAATCTGGGGGAGTTCTGGGTCAGGTCCCCTTCACAGCTGATACTGTGCAACCCTGTTCTCTGCCTGGCCACTGCCTGCTCTGCTGGAAAGTGTAACTTCATAGGGCATGACAGGTTACCAGGGTGTCCTGAGTGGATGGTGGAAAAAGGGCTGGTTGGACCCCACTCTGCTCTGCTGATAGTGCAGTGAATACACTGAAATTAATAATATACCAGGAAAACCAAGACCAGAAAGCATCAAATTCTCTGTAAGGACTTGGATCTTATCTTCTGATGCTGTTATGCTCAATTTTACACACTGGTGCAAGGTGTCCTGCTTCTCCCTAGCCTTCAGTCCCAGTTCAGGTCTGGAAAGGTGAAATTGCAAAACACTTAGTGCATCCTCACTGGAGAGGATGTGAAATGCTGCTGCACCACAGCAGTGGTGTTCTCCCTCCACTTGGCACAGATGCAAACGACAGCACGAGCAGTGGGGAAACCAAGCCAAGGTCAACACAAACATCACATCTCGCCAGGGCTGGAGAGAGCGAGGCTGCAAATCTGACAGTGCAGGTGCCCAACTGCACTGTGTCTTAGCCTGTGCCAGCCTGGGCTCCCAGCAGGAACAACCCACTTGCTTTGCATCTGGACCACAGTGGATTTTTGTAAATGCTGTTTGAACCTCCTCACATTTCATATCTACCCTCCACCTGCTCAGCCAGGCTGAGCTGGTTGCCTGGTTTCCCCAGTCTTCACCTGTAGGCCACCGGAAGATGCTCTTTCCATCTGAATCTAGAGGAACTGAAGAGAGCTAGGTGTGAGAATGCCCCTGGGCAGCATCCTTCCACATGGCTGATGTCCTAATATGTTTTCTTCATTTCATCAGAACAATGGGTGAGCACCTGCTCTATAAAACACGGCAGCTCAGCACACTCTTTCACATAAAATCACAAAAAAAGGTGCTGGGTAAGTTGCAAGATTGTAGCTTGCAACTGAAGTGAACCCACATGAAAAAAATCTGTTTTATTATATGCAATTCCTTCCCTTCTGACATCATCTAGTCATTAATCAGGATGATCCTTGACACTTTCCGTATTCAAGCACATTGCAGTAAATAGTTTTATCACTCTTTTACAGTCATGGCAACTGAGGCTTGTCTCAGGTCAAAGTGGACCCACAGGGCTGAGAGCACAGGAGCTGCCACCATCCTGCCCTACGCACCAGTCCCACTGTGCTGAGAAGTGATACAGCTGATCAAAGGTTTGAGCCACAGCCCTGAAGTCAATGGAGGGACTCCTCAGTCCATCACTTTACAATGTTCTATTGCATGTGATAAGTCCTGTACTTTGCCACCTTTCCATGCAACGCTTTAAGATGCTGAGAAACCAGAAAGCAGATGTTGGAGCAGTCTCAGCTGAGCAGGAGACACAATAACACCAGCTGATATTTGGAGTGGAGCTATGACCGTTGATACCAGCTGTCCTGGTGTTGTCCAAATTAAATAGAAAGAGCAGCCAACTTCCAACTGCAACTTCAGTGCAGATAATACAGAAATTCCTCAAAGAGGACTGAAAATCACAGCATCTCAGTCCCTGTTGGTTAAATGTCTCTAGAGCAGACACTCAAGGAAATGAAATCCCTACACACTATCTTGGAGGTTTACATAGAAAAAAGCAGCAATAATATTTAGTAGCAAATCCATCTTACTTCAGCACTGATCCTGCCAAAACACACAGGAATATGGCTGTATGAGCACCGAGCTGAGAAGGGCTGATCATGAATAAGGTTGTCTGTGAGAGTAAGTTTCAAGGAGCCAGCCTGTTAGCAGATAAGTCAGAGTATTTTGAGTTGGAATCTTCTTGTCTTCACTCAAGGATGTTCCTTTTCAACTTTAAGGGCAAACTTTTGTATTTGAGTCAAAGTTTATGCCAAGTTTCAGGAACTTTTGATGAGCAAACTTCCATTTTGGGTAAACTAGATCAAAAAAAATATTGTTTCTTTTCAGTGTTTTTTTTTTCAATCTTTGCAAAATGAACATTTAGACTTTTCAGTTCAAATGGATTTGGCATTTCAAACCATCCTTTCACTTTAGTTAAAAGTGCTCCAAACTGAACTTAAATGCTTTAGCTGCCACAGAAGAAATTGATGTTGGCTTTTGAGAACTTAGAAATAAAGTTTTGAGGTGAACAAACAAGCAAGATAACTGCCTTCTGGCCTCTCAACTCTCTCTTCACCCTCATTCTGAGGGCATTGCTGGTGAATGGACAATCTGTACTTCCATAGAGCTCTGCTGCTGTGGCTTTCTTGGACGTTCAGCAGTTCTGCCTGGTTATAACAGCCACAATCAACCTCCCATGGGCCTGCTGCAGAGACTCCATTGGTGACACTCCATCTGTCCCCCCTACGTTAGCAGCTAGCATTACTCTCACCATCCTCATCTAGCAGAGTTTTCTCATCTCCAAAGTGCTGTTATTTACTATGATCCAGATCATGGTGAGTGCACCTGGAACCCCTACTATTTAAATTCAAGGGGAACTTTCCAGATTCTTCCTCTCTGGTGACTTGCTCTTGTGTCTAAAGGTCTCTACTACCTTTATTTTAACTTGAGATTTGTCAGGGCAAGAACAGGGCCTTCATAGCATCTGCCATTCAGCATGACAACAGGCTAAGAATAGCCTCCAGCTGCCAGGAAATCAAATGGAGTTACATCAGAGTTGATGTTGCTTGAAATTCTTGCAGCGGTGCTCAAGAGCCAGAGAGGAAATAAAAGGCAAAAAAGGAGCTGGGGGAAGAGAGAAGAAAAGATATGCTGCTGATTTGAACAAGAACTGGTCACTTCCCTGCCCTCCATTGGCAGGACTGATTCAGAGGTAGTTCAGGAGCCATCTATGAAGCTGTCCAGCACCCTTGGAATATCAGTGGGGTTTGGGTGTCCAGCTGCTTTTTGCTCTCACAGTCTAATGTTACCACTATTAGATGTCTGGTCACTGTCCTGTCTGTGTTTCAAAATGGACTGGGAAGCTCTGTCCCTGAAACAGCTAATTATTGGCAGAGAACAGAGAAAGGATCTGAAGTTGCAAACTGCAAAGTACCTGTAACCCTTGGGAAGGTCATTGGGGTGTTAGGATCCTAAAATGGGACTGAAGAGCAATCAAGGTTTCCAAAATTGGAACGTGAGGGGTACAAAAGAGGGCTCAACTGAAAGGTTTGTCTGTAGCACTCTGTGCTGGGCAGAAGTGTCTCTGGATATGAGCCTTATGGAATATTGACTCAATTATACAACAATTATTAAAATAACATGTTTCAGGATCATTAAGTCCTTGGTTGGAGGCCCCATTTTGCTAGGTGCTTTATAAAACCAGAACTAAACCTTCACAGCTTAAGCTGCTTGGTGTACTCATGATTTAGGGTGATCCTGTGTCCCCAAAATTGGAGTTTTCTTCTATTGTAAGAATCAAGTGCCTTCTGCTCTTCATTAATGTGGTGCCTGTGTTTGATCTCTTATCCATAGGCTATTTTGGGGTGAAATGAAGAAAAGAAGAATAGTTTTGTTCACTCTAAGCAGGGAGCAAAAGCCACTGGAGGCCAAGCAGCAGCTCCACAGGCAGAATGCTCTGTTTTGGAGTCGTTTTCAGTTGTACACATTCAAATCTGTGACTTGTTATTATTGACTGGAGAAAGAAATGGCCAAATCCCCATAAATAAATAAACTGACTGGCTTCCATAAGTACGCTAATCTGTGGAGGTTCTGTGTTGTTGTCTCTCTGTATGCAATCACTGGAGTGAAAGGAGATATTTTAAGTCAAAAACTGAGTATCTATGGCAGGCAATTTGAGCACAGGAAAGAGCAAAGCTCTCTGCTAAGGGGCTGGGGGAGAAAATGCCATCCTTTGAAAGGATGAATATTTGAAAACACCAACTGCTGCCGCTACTGCGGGCGTATTTACCAGCGTGCTGGGCTGGGCTGGAATCGAACTGTAGGGATGGGTTTGTTGAAAGGAAGCAAAACAAAAAAAAGGGGCTTCTGCTTCTGGGATCACTCTGCACAGACTGAACGACTGGTTATGGTCTTTCCTCGGCCAGGGGCAGCAGGAGATGCTGTTAAACTCTGACTCAGAGCTGAGCTTGTGTCCGTAAGAAGAGAAATGCCCAAGTGCCACAAGGGCTTATGAGAAAATGTATGGCATTTCACTGGGATTCCTGGTGAAGGAATTAAAAGAATTTTAATCGTGGTGACCTGTGTTTTATTCAGCAAAAAGCCACACGGGGAACTTGAGTTTTGAGGGGCTGACAGTAGAAAGCATTTTGAAGAAAGGTTAGAAATATCCTTTTAAAATTTACTTTGCTCTTCTAGGAACCTGTCAATTTATGACTTCAAGTACCGAGTTACACTTTCCCCTCATCACTATTCCCATTCAATAGACAAGGAAACTACACAGAAAAGTGTGATGTCTCTGCAGAAGGACCTGTGCAAGCTTTCATCTGCACAACTGCCCTTGTTGGTGCAGAGCAAGAGCAGCCTAGAAGTGGTTTTACTGACATACCTGTCACTGCTCAGGTTTGGTTTACTCATTTTGGCAATTTTGCAGTAGAATCATCAGAAACCAGACCTAAGGCACCTCTGTAATTTGCAGTTTGTTGTGTATATACAATAAAACCTTCTCTATGAGGTGAATCTCTGGTGTAAGGGCTATATAGGGTTATACCGATAGAAACATGTTTGTCCTGTGGCTTTCTGAGCAGAGCAACAGTAAAAAAAGAATTAAAAATCACACTTCTAAAAGTTGATCAACAAAGAGCTCCAACCTGAACCCAGGATCCGAGCCTTGGATTGAGAGAGTGGGGTGACACTGCAAGATTACTGTGGCAAGCCCCAGCCGTCCAACCCAGCTGAGCTGTGCTCCGTGAGGATGTAGCTTTGAGTAATTTTGGCATCCCAAGGCCTCAGCTAATTCCCACTTGTGTTTGCTTGTATTTGTACTGGCTGTCTTTTCCACTTCTGCCTCTCAGATTACTAGGGCTGGTGACAAGGAAATATGGGAATAGCGACCCAATCAAATTACAAAACATTAAAAAGGTCAAGCGCATACAGGTTGCTTTTGCACCATGAGTGGGAATCAGATTTCCTGGTATCTCAGTAAATGTGACAGATAGAGTTAGCCAGAGAAGCAAATGGGGGCTTGTAAGTCTAAAAGCAGGAGTAATTTGCCAGTGGGTCTTTTTCAAGGAGAAGTGTATGACGGTTAGATTTCCTTGAAATCTCTGACATGTGGGTGAAAACATCCTGACTATATTTTTCTGTCTTTCTCTGCCCAGTGTGGTCCTGCAACCATGTGCATGAAAGTTTCTGCAGATCTGCTGATGATGTGGGAAGACGGAAAAGGAGTAAATAAAAGGAGTATTTGCCCTGGGAAGATACTGCTTGTAAATGTTTTTGTCCAGCAAGGAATGGAGAGGGGACAACTGAAGCCCTGACAGATGCCACTTTGATGGTCCCTTCCACACATTGACCATATCTCCAACAGCCTGTAGACATCACTTCCATAGAGTTTTGTACATAGACTCTCCTTTTTTTGGGCGAAGGGGAGTTAAGGAGTTATATCCCCCAGAACTATCTAGGGAAAGTTTCACAGAGGAGCACGTCCTTAGTAGACAGGCCCTCTCATCTTGAACTCTAACTAAACATTTTGACAGGGATTTTTGAAGACATAGTTGGAAGTTTAGACATTTAGGTTGACAGGTATAGACATTTTACCCCAGGATCAGTGGTATATTCTGGATGTGATGCTCAGGATTTTGAAGACTGTTATGATGCACAGGAGCAACCTTCATTTTTGGAGAGAGCAGCTCCAGAATTAACGAGTAAATAAACCCCTGTCACCTTGGCAGGCTGACATTTCCATCTCCCCCTTCATTATTTATTTATTTATGGTTCCCAAAACCTATTTCCCAAATTCTCCACCCTCAACCTCCTCCCCCTACTTTGTTTTAATGAATTGAGGATTGAATTCTAGAGCACACGCGTTGAGTCAGAGATGATAAAGCACCCAGTCTTTTGGCAGTCCTGTAAATGCTACGGTGGCTTCCAAAGAGTTAATTCATTATGGTCCATTGTCCAGTCGACTTTATAGCTAGCAGCAGATTGGAGCCAACTTGAAATGCTGAAGTGGGAATGAAAAATGAGCAGAGCCTTGGTGTGCATTAAATATTTAATATTCTCTCAGTGGGAGGTGTCAGGAAAAGGACCATATAATAAATACTACGAGAGACAATTCCATCACTGAACTCGTCTGTTAATGACCTCATTTGCTTTGACAGAAACATTACAGATGCAGCCTCTTTGCTTCTGTGGCCCTATTAAGCAGCCACATTCCAGTTGGAGAGCAAATTCCTGCTTCTGCAGCGCGGAGGAGTGGGTCGGAGTGATGATTGTCTCCTTCTCCCTCTCTCTGTCTCCCCTCCCTCTCCAGATCTGGGGCATTTAGAAAGAATTCTGTGTGGCACAAAAGGTATTTGTAGTAGCTGCATGATTCTGGCAGAGAAAAGAGCAATTTTATCAAAGTACCTGGAATGCATGAACTCAAGAAAATGTTCCCTTCCCTTAGAAGAGATGAGTGCCTCCCATCTCCTGTCTTAGTGTCACCAGCTTGTGGATTGTGGGAGCTTGAAAAGTGTGTGTGGACACGGTGTGTGGACCACCTCCAGTTTAATTCCCTAATACTTTTCCCCTCTGGTTTAAACTAGCAGTTTCCTTCCTTAAGCAGAAACTTGGATATAAGCATATTAAAAATTGTAAAAATTATGATATTATGACAGGGGCCTTAGAGACATCTTATAGGACTAGAGGCTTGGACATCTGAGCTGTTCACATAGGGCTCCAGAGTCCAAGCTCAAATGTCAGCATCTTTGATTAACATCTGCTTTTTGGGATGGATTATAACCTTGCCATCTTCTCCCTGCCGTAACACTGCCTGACCTATGAGGCCAGTGATGGGGCAACAGATGTCCATTGGAAGAGGATGTTTGCCATGCACAGCATGGGATACGAGGAGGTTTGGCAGAGAGAAAGATGAAGCTCCTTCCACTGGTGCCTAAATGGGCTATGGGGATGCGGTTCAGTAGGGTGCAGGGGGAGGGTGCTGAAAGCAGACCAGCTAGCTGTAGGCTCAAGGAGGGAGAGAGAAAGAGAATTAAAAAAAGAGCTGGGCAGAAACTGGAAGGGAATGTGCCTCCCGCTCATGTCGCGGCGCTGTGTAGGCTGCCGTCAGATGCCACACATTCTGTGCATTACAACAAGGCAGTTGTTTGTAGCGCTGGATTCGTGCAACAGGGAGATAAGGTTCTGCCTTTGTATCAGAAGCAGCTGCAAAGGGGCGAAAAGGTCTTAGAACAAGAAATTAGTTCATTTGAATTCTCTCTCTCTCTTTTTTCCTCCTTCAGGCCAGACAGCAACAGCACACTCCCTCCTCTCGTAGCGTGCGGGCGTTTTTGCACCAGCCTGTGGTACCAGCAGGAATTTGAACCATAGAGGGTACACGGCAGGGCTGTTCTCCAAGGGCATCATGGCCCCAGATCTTTGCTTGCAGGGCACTCAGTGGTGTTTGCCCCAACAGCCATGTGCTCCACGGTGCAGAGCTCCTGGCTATGAAAGCGGAGTTACCACTAACCTGCCATGAACACCAGCCGGGGCTGTAGATGCTGCTGTCAGGTTGTGCTTGAACAAGCCCATGGTTACAGCAATAAGATGATAACGGGCTTGAAAACACTCTGTAAGATGACACAAGCCATCCATTGCATGTCCAGCATGGGGAGAAGTAGAAAATACCTGAACACATACTGTTAGATTATGTCGTGGCACATTCATAGGCCAGAGGGATTCAAATGAAGCTGGGCAGGCAGCCTTGGCCATGACATGGCTACTGTCTGAGTGCTTGGCTCTGCACCCTTAATGATGTTCTTTTAATGTAGCTTTTAAAAATGCATAATATAATATAATATACGTTGTGTGTCCTGTCTGCCTTTTATAGCTTTGAAAAATGAATCAGGTATAAGCTCTGACATATGGAACCATTTCACCCCAATGCACAGACAGACACTCTGACATCTTCAAGTACATACTTTAAGGTTTAGGTTTGCTCTTAAATAATTATCACCTGCCCAGGAAGGAAATAACCCCTCTTGCCTTCCAAACTCTGTGCCAGTATTTTTTTAGACCTTGTTTATCAGGAGTTGGGCAGGTCCCTTGCAATCATCTCACGGCAGTTTCTCTGGTGCTTGTTGCGGACTGTGCATACTGGAAACCAGCTTGGAAATCTGGACAGGGCTGCAGAAATTACTCAGCGCTGTCCCTGCCTGTGTGTGAGGAGGGTGGAAGGAAGGATGAAACTCCCAGTTCAGATGGAAGGAGAAGGAGAATACGTGGCAGAGAAGGAGATGAAATAGCCCTCAGAGCCCAGCCCGAGACTCCGGAGAGGCGTTCACTGCTCCCCAGCCTGATTTGCCTGTAAGTTACAATCCTCGAGCTGATGATGCTGATGCCATGGGGCTTGTGGAGGCTCCAGCCCTCCTGGCAATCTCAAGTCTCCCCAGGGCTGATTTAGAGAGGTCACCTGTCACTTGTGTAAAGGTCACCAGAGGTCTGTGCTGTGGACAGTCCCCACGTTCCTGGGATGTCACATAATCATTTTATTTTACATCGCCTCGGCCCTGCCAGGGGAGGGGAGGAGGAGAGATAAGACTGCGAGGTCAGCAGCATCTTTATGGATGGTGGAGTGAATGTGAGGTGAAAGGGATCGTTGCTTTTGCCTCCCCAATAAACCCCTTTTCTCTGCCTGAACGGAAGCGACAAGGAGCTGTTCAGCTAATTTATATTAATTCAACTCCATTAATGATGAGATATCATCTCTTCTCTCAGCAGGAGAACCATCAAAAGGATTTAATACTGAGCTGCTCTTCTGACAACCCCACATTACAGCCTGCAGCCACTCCATGGCTGGACTGAACCTTTCCCCAACTACCAGCTTTTCCTGGGGCCTCATTATGAAGGGCAATCTCATGCTATTATGATTATTTTTGTGTGAGTCCTCACACATACCTCAGCACTGCCCAGGCACGGAGGAGCAGGAAAGCTCTCTGCAGGGAAAAAGGGACGTGGCACATATGTCACATCTTTCCCAGGCTGGTGATAAGCAGGGGACTTTTTAAGTGGTAGGAAGCCACAACCAGTGTATGTTGCCATTTAGTCTCCCAGGTGGCTGCAGAGTGGGAAAATGCCTTTCTTTGGAGGTAGGAGAGGCTGGTGGCCATGGGGGTCTCCTGCCCTGCTGCCTGGGCAGCAATGAAAGCAGTGCCCTGTGATGCAGAGCAGCTCCCACCAAGCTTGGGGAGTGCATTGACCTCCCCGGGGATGTGCCAGAGGGACAAGTGTCTGGACCATCAGCAGGTTTTGCTTCATGAAGCATGAGGTCTATGCAGCTCGAGTGTGTTGCTTGACCACCATAGGGATCCTGAAGGATGGGTAGTCTAGCATCAGACTGGTGTAACCAGGGTTTTGTGCTAGGAGGGACTAAACTTCCCGCATGGATCAGAGGGTCTCTGCTATCCCAGAGCAGAGATCAGCACTTTGGGTTCACTGCAGAGGGGGGGACAGAGGCAGGGATGGGGTGGGGCTGCTCTGGAGCAGGAGCCAGGCACCAGCCTGGGGAGCTACTCGGCAGCAAACCCTGAGTCAAAGCAAGGACAAGGTGTTGGTTTTACCCCATGGAGGGACCAAGCAATGCCACAGGGATGACCATGGACAGTTGTGGTGGCCGGGTTGGTTTTCTGATGGCTACAGGTCCCTGGGTCCAGCAGGGCTGCTGGAGGACTCTCTTGTTTCCTCATCCATGTCATGGCAGTAGGAGACAAGGCTTCGTGCTAGTCATGTAATTTAATTTCTCTCTTTGCTTCTGGCTGATAGTATTAAACTCCTGGCCTCTGAAACACACATACAAATCTCTTTTTTTCCCTTTTTTTTTTTTTTAAATATTTTTATATTAACATATTTCCTTTTGAAACTGTGTGAGGCTTTTCTCAAAACTAATGGATTTTTTTTCTCCCCTTGTCTGGGCCAAATGTATTCAAATCTTAACTCAGTTAAGTCAGAAGATTCCTATCGTCTCAGCAGGGAATCCCACCCTTTATTCCACAAATCAGCATCCTTTTTATTTGACTTTCTGATCTCCAAAGGGAAAGGGATGCTTTTTTTTTAGAGGGTTTTTTTTTTTTTTTCAGTTTAACTCTGACGTTGATGTTGCAATGCTCTTTGATAGCCAAGAACACAAGGACTGACTTCAGGAGCAGCTGAAACTTCATCAGGAACCAAAATATAAAAAAGAAGGGATGCGGAGTGGGGAATGGTAGAAAGTGATACTGTTGAAACAACCCTTTGAAATTTCCCAAATGATGTTTCATCTGTGAGTCCCTTAAAGCTGCTGAAATACCTTTAGTATCAAAATGATCTTTTTAATTTTTTTTGGTGGGGGGAAAAGAGGTATTTTAATATTCTTTTTGGTGACACTCAGAAGAAATAAGTTTAATTTTAACCTGTAATGATTCCACCTGGAATTTTATTTTACCTACATTTATCTGGGATTTAGTAGGATTCTTTAATATCTTTTTTTCTTCTCATCTGCTTGAATTTTCCTTTATTTCAAAGGAAGAGCAAAAGAGACACAAGGGACTGAACGCTGAGGAATAGATTACTCCTGAAACATGCCTTAGTCCTCCCTTTTCCTCCCCCAAAATACCAAGCCACTGGGAATGAAAACACAAAATAGAAACTCTTGGAGGCAAAGGAAGGAAGGGCTCAATCTTTCCCTGGGGTAAAATTGGTGCAGTGGCCATTGGAGCCCAAACTGGGTTGGATCCATTGGTGATGGCCATGAGGAAATGGAAGATGGACTGGTGAGAATCCCTTAGGAGAAATAGGTCTTGAGGGAACACTAGAAGCACGTCCAGGCTGTGGAGAAAACAACCCCGGGGGGCAAAGTTGCTGCTTTAGTTGGCAGGATAAAATTGGGAGACATTTATCTTGTAGTTTTTTCTCCACAAAGGGCCTAGCAATAGGTTCGAGTGGTCAGAAATCATAGAAATAATATAAAATAATCACAGAAATAACATAAAATAACTCACTAATGTCACTCCTGCACGTAACAAGGGCATAGCAGGGTTTTTTTCAGACCCATCCAGGTCAACAGGCCATGTATCTGCCCCATGATCTTGCCTGGTGTTATAATTTGCCCACATTAATTTTGGGCTTGTACTTGGGAGCTGCTCTGGAAAGTATCTGTGTGGGTAGGTCATGCTGAGGAGAGGGCACACATTTTTCTGGTGCAGTAGGAAAGCTGCTGTCTAAAGTCAAAAAGCTGGGTGCTGGATGCAATTAGCATCATATCATTTCAGAAGGCAACAACTTGAGCAGGTCACATCCTTTGGAGGTTGCTGAGGGAGGGGAACAAGCTGCATTTGCACTCTTCATCCCAGCTCCCTTACCCTTGTAGGAAAACATCACATAAAAGCCCGTGCGGATTAGATGGCGAGGAGTGTGCCTGTTTCTTCTGCAATTAATATCAGATGCAAATGAAATGTTTCCACTGAAAGTTTGCAGAAAGGGATTGCTGCCACTTACTACCATCTCTGCTGAGCTAAAAGGTTTTCTCCGATAGCATTTTTCATGCGGTGCTGGTGTGCTTTACGTTTATTGAGCCCTGGCAAAATGTCTGTAAATCAGCATTGTATAGATTCGACGTATATCCAGCTTGCAGGAACTAGCAAGTCCCAAGGATTAAGAGAACAGTGTGAAACTGCTTTGACTGACAGCACCAGAGAGACAGATGCAGGCTCCACTGTCCCTGCAGCTCCCACTCAGTGTAATGGTTTTTCTCCCTCCATTTGGGGTCTTCAGAAATAGCTGAGCTGTTGAAGGGCTGCAGAGACAGGCACCTTTCATGGGAGATGAAGTGCCTCTGCACAGCAAGTGCAAAGAGATCAGGGTGGCCACAGCAGTTCCGAAAACCAGATCAGTTGCTCTTAGATACACGAATTTAAGGCTTTCCACCTGTGGGATGCTCAGAAAATTTTGCGAAGATCCTGAGGACCAGAACTCCTCACTATCTGCCTGCAGCTCATGGTGCTTGCAGCTCCTGAGGGGTGCTGAACCCCAGGGTGGGGAAACCTCGGTGCAGCTGAAGGTCTGCAACATATGGGTTCCTTTCCAGAAGCTGGCAGCCTGCCTAGTGCATTAACAACATGCTAAAAGAGCCTGAGGAGGAGGAGGAGGAGGAATGGGCAAAGCTGTTCTCTGCTTGTCTTTTGCTAACTGTCACCCTCTACCACCACACACACACTGCAACCAACTTCTCGTGGTACTTGAAAAGAATAAAAAAGATTATTTGAAACCACTTGCCCATCTCCAGCAGCAGGGTCTTGAACACAGGTTGCTCTCTACTAGGCTGTACCAGGAGGGAGTTTTAGCCAAAGCACTTGAAATTAAAATTAGTATTAAAATAGGAATCTTCATTTTTGAACAAGCAGATCATGACCTTGTTTGGAACAGAAGCATTTTCCCTGCTGCTCTCTTGGGCAGTAATGTACCCTCTCAGGTTCCCATTTCTAAGCTGGGTCTTTTCTAACTTTGATTCTTCCAGTGAGCACCAGACATCTTAGAAAATGTCCTTGCTGTGCAAAGCACATTGAAAGTGCTTTAGGGGAGATGGGTAACTCTTCTAAGCACGGTTATATATGAGAAGCAGAAAACTATTCAAGAACCAATTTGAACTGAGAATAGAAATTCATGGTGTCCACAAATGTTATAAAGTAGAGTGGGAGTTGCTGGGGTCAGCCTGAAGCAACGAAGACATTAAGAAGATGTTTTAATATCTTAAATCAGCTACAGGGAAGACAAACATTTAAACTGGGCATTTCCTAAAGAAGTGCCACAATTAAGAGCCATTGCATAACCCTTTGCAGTGTCAGAACGGGACATGTTTCTCAATCAATTGTGAAAGGACTTTCATATATTTATGGTAGTCCTAAGGCGGTCTAACAGGGCCAGTTCAGTGGGTGGGAATCAGCTGGAACTTTGAACAGAGATCCCTTTGTTCAAGATCTGAAAGTCAGGGCTATGAGAAGAAGTTTAGTTATAGCTACTCTGGTTTTGCCCATGGTGGGCACGAGAGTTGTCTGTAATGTCAATAAACCAGGCCAGGATACGTCATCCCTCAGTTCATATCCATCCGTTTCTCTCCTAACAAGGAACTGGTCCCAGAAGCCCAGGTTCTTCTTATCTACCGAAACTATGGGCAATAGTATCAGAGAGAGAGATTATGATAGAGAAATAAATAAAGAAGTCTAATTTATGAAGCAACCCTTTCAAAGCGTTAAACCATTCATAGCTTTATGACTACATATTAATCTGCTCTCATTTATTGCTTTGTAAGGTTATTTTGACAAAAGTTCATTATCAAGACTGCTAAATGCTTTTAAAGCATTGATTGGGGGAATTATTACATCATGGTGATAGACACAGTGTGTTAAGATGGATTGTAAGGCTCGGACCATCTGAAATTTCCCCCCTTTTAATTGGATCGATCCCCAGAATAAACGAAGTTTAATTGAATTTTGAGGAAAATTGAGCAGTTGTTTTCAAGTCTCTGTCAATACACATTATTTCAATTACATGATGATAAGCATAGAGAGAGTTTGCAAACAGTCTGAACGGAGGTGGAGGCTGCACACCAGAGGCTCTCTGCATATGCTTGGCTTTTACTTTCTTTTTCCAGGACGATCTATATTTCCCAAAAGCTCATGAGCAAGGGCAGGGGCCCGACTCCTGCCATCCAAATTTCAGAGAAAAATTAGCCCTACTCACTCCATTTTCCCAGCTGTCCTCGTCTCCTGCCTGGCACCCCTTCCTCAGGGTTCCCATAACCTCTTCCTCAAAAGGCCGGATAATTTTTCATATGAAACCCAGGCTTTTGTTCCAAGACCTCAAAATGACTTGGAAACATTGATCAAGATGTGCTGGCTCAGAAAGATTTGCTGCAGTGAAGTTAAGAAGCAATTGCCTCTTGGTGTGCATCCTGCTCCACTTCAAAGCAAGCAGATGCTTGTATCCCAGTCTCTGCAGCTTCACTTCAAATTCTGCTATCTACATGGAAAGTGCTGGTGAAGGCATGTTGAAGCTAGCATCAGAAACATGTTCCCTTTTGAGGACAGTAACCATTATTTAGGGAGTGGGACAGAAGCTGGAGGCAAGAACAAGAGCTCACCTGCCAGGTTTCATTCCCTACACCGGTAAGGCTGCACCAAGAACAGAGGGGTCTTATGCTGAGGCACCCTTCCACCACACATTGGGGCAAGATCCCCATGCGGTGGGGCATCCCTTTTAAGGAAACAAATGCCATGAACTTCAGACCTTATGCAAATTTCTGGGCTCCTTGGAAATCTTTCCTCAACTCAGAAATATTCCTTCCTCCTTCACAAGTACTGGGTGTGGGCAAAAAAATATGGGAACCTTGACCAGAGGAAGAAGGATTTGACATCCCTTGGGAATGAGCAATGTTGATGTAGTGATGCTGAATGAAGCATTCCCCTGGTTGCCTGTGTGTTTCTTTGAATATCCAATTAGCAGAAATTTTTGTTACAGTGCTTTCCTCTTCCCTGTTGGTAAAAACCTGGTCATGGTTTGGTATCAGCTGCAGTGTACTCAGATACTTTCTGGCAGGGCAGTCTTCACACCTTCCTAAAGCTCCCCTACCCAACGCTGCTGGAGTGGTTTGAGAGGAAACTTAGCTTAGTCTTTTGTCTTTTCTTTCATTGAATATCCACCCAAAATGTTAAGATCCTCCACTAAGAAACGCAAACCATATGAAACCTCTCCATAGTCATAGAAGCCCCTTTCTCCCCCTTCTCTTGCAGTACAAACTCATTGAAGCTTGTAAGGGCTATGGTGAGTCCCACCAGAGGAATACAAGGTGCAAACTCTGTGCAAATGAAGCTGTTTCTCTTCCTTTTTCCTCCTTCAACAACACCTTGCTGTGTTCACCAGGGAGTGCCTGCCACAAAGCACAAGCAGGAGACCTTGACAGTCCAAAACATTGTGGAACACTTGCAGCCTCTGGGGATGGCTCAGAGTGCCCGTGCTGAGCTTGATGGACCAGTTATGGGTGATATTGGGTGTTTTTTAGCCCATCTCAGGCCTGATGGTGCTAGCAGGAAGGCAGGGCTTGATAGCAGCAATGCTGGGATGGCCACACACCACTGGAGATAGGAACGAGAGGCAGGAGGTGTCTTAAGCTACATCTCTGGTCCAGGTAGCATCTTCCAAAGCTCAGTGGTTAGTGGCTGTGTCCTGCTTCTGCAATTCACCCGCAATGTCCCCTTTGGTCCTCTTCTCCTTCCACCTGCACCCCTCCCCTAACCCTGAGCAATCCGGGTGACACCCGGCTTCACTCAGAGCTGCAATTAGAGACAAGCTCAGGGCAAAGTGTGCTGGCCTCAGCCAGCCCAGGGTCAGGATAGGTCCCTCCAGGGTTCCCGGCTGCAGCCGACAGCCGGGGCATAAAGGATATAGACGTTGTTATAGATTCGTTAGTTATTCATTGTAACAGCGTTGATCCTAATGAATTCATTTGGTATTCATTGGCTGTCACGCACAGTTCTGTAAGTCTTCAGCTCTAATTTAGGACAATTAAAATGAAGTGTTAGCAAGCAATGTTTCCCCTGCATTGCACAATCTATAATATTTTCTTTTCAGGGGAGGGATGCAGACTAACCCGGCTCACGCTGCTGATGTTATCAGGGAGTGAGATCTTGCAGCTTGATCCTGCAATGCTTAATGAATTAATACAGCAGATATAATTTTCATGGGTCAGTGTGTTGTGCTGGCCTGCAGATCTGTCTAGATTAGGCCTAGGGAAAGACTAATTGAAAAATACATGTCTTGGTTTGCTTAAAAACAATAAGCAGATATCTACCAGGGAGAAACGTACAAACAAGATGCATAAAAGCAAGCCAGCGATTTGTCATATGCTTCATAGTTCATGTTGTAAATTAGACAATCTTTCATAATCACAGGGCTGGGGGAGGGGGAACAACCCAATCAATTTGTCTGTAAAATTCTAAGTCCTTTTGAAAACACAATTGAAATATAATTCCTCTGTGTTTCCCAGTTAATTATCATTTACAATATTTCTGGCATCAAAGCTTTACTAGCATGGAGGGATCATTTCTTCATCACAATACCACTTTCAGGATTCATTTATCTTGTCTTTTAGACTAATTATCCCCAAATTCACCAATAGACTGTCACACTTACATGCTCCAATAAATGTAGTTTTAAATCAGCAGCTTACTTTGCTGCAGCGGTACAAGCTTTCCTGAATTGTATCTAACTAGAGTCATTCATCTGTGATCACAACACTAAAGGGAGAACAACAACATTAAGGTTTGTATGAATGATCATGCTTATTTATATGCAAATACGTCTGACAAATCAATAATGTATGATTTAGCTGTTCACTGTGCATTAGTAGAAGTGCCGCCAGTCCCAGGTGGTGGTCTCAAAAGGATCCTCAGCTCTTCCCCCTCCCCATCTCAGTCCCGCTTCAACCAGCATCTCCGGTCAAGTGGCTGCAAAATCAGCTGCTGCCTCATCTCTGTGTGCTGGTGGGACTGGCAGCCACCATGGCCACTGTGGAGGGGATGGAGTTGGGAAAGGGTGATGCCAGCTTGGAGTGACCGGGAAGGGGAAGATGCACTGCAGAAAGAGCTGGGGGGGTGTCCTGGAGCACCCCAGGATGGGATGGAGCTGGGAGTGGTGGGTTAGGTGAGGAGAAGTGCTTGGATGGCAGCATCTAACTTTTGACAGGCTGAGGTTCTCAGTCTTGTTTCTTCTAATTTCAAACTGATGTGAAGCATGATAAGCAGAGTTAGCCCTGTCAGCCTCATAGCACTCCTCCGTCCTGCTCCTTTCTCCCATCCAGAAAGAAGCTGCCCATAGGATCTGCCTCCATTCACTGCAGAGGGTCTGTCACCCTCCTCCAGCTGCACCGTTTAGATGGTCCAGCCTCTTCTGCACAGCCCTGCTCGGGTCTGCCCCGCAGCGAGGGCTCGTTTCTCACCCCAGGGAAATGCCTGCATTTCTTCTGAGATCTGTTTATGGCAATGGTGAATTGGGCTTTCAGCTAAGACTAGAAGCAGTTTATAAGCCAACAAAAAACCCCTGTGCTCAGCTATTGTTATTCTTGCTGTACCCTTCAGGCTCCGCAGTGATTGTGTCCTCCTGACCAAGGCAGACTGAAATGCCTTTAACATGGTTGGTTGTTGTGTTGACCAGAAAGAAAAGGGTGCTGTGGAGCAACATAAGGAGTTCTCTTTCTCCTTCTGGACCCCCCGATCCACCTCCAGTAAAGGATGAGTGTGGGTGGAGAAGGCTGTGCAGGTTCCTATGCGAAGGGAATGAGCCATACACCCTGTGTCTGGCAATTGGCCTGGACAGGAGGCTGACTTATCCACTTCATAGGACTCCTTGTCACATCCTGGCATCACTTGATGTCCATCTACATTTCTGCTCTGGGTGAAGATACCCACCCCTGGTGCAGGAAAGTGCAGGCAGTCTGTCCTGGAGCTCTTATTTCTCATGACAGGCGAAAAGAAGAGCAACCTGAACAAATGCTGTGCCGTACACTCTGTCCCAGGGATAAATTGCTTAGTTGTTGCCAGCTTTGGAAGAACTCCTCAGAAAGCTGTGAATGCAAGCGAGAAATCCCAGCGTACACAAAGCTGGGGGGACGAGGGGAGGAGTAAGTTTAATGGCCTGCATGAATTGCCAAGCAAACCCTCTGCAGACTTCAGCATCTTCAGTGGCACATTCTCATTCTGACACAGAAGCGACATTTATAGGTCGTAACTCTGAGGAGCAGTTGGTCTCTCTGGCACTATTACACTTAAATGTGAAGGGCTTCATCTGCTGACTATCACAGTGGAAAAGGCAAGTTGAGCAGTTAAAGTAACAGTTCAGGAAGATCCCCCAGGGATGGAGCGAGCAAAAGAGAATAATCAGGCATTTCCACAACTTGCCCCTGTAGTGTATTAGTTTCTGGCAACTAAGCTGCTTTTAGCTTTCTCAGTTTATTTTTAATCGTGTCTATAGAATATACTGCTCGCATTCCTACTGCATTTATTATTATAATTGGCTATCTACTAAATAGCCCGCAGATCTGTGTGCTGGGGAACACGCTGTGCAGGTGTGTTTGCCCGTGTGCACGCACACCCAGACCTGCACATCCGCACACCCCTGCCCTCACACATATGGGCTTCAAAAAAACCAGCCAGAGATTGAATTAGCTTAGAAATGGAGCATCTGCACAACCAATAATTTCATTACTGGGGAAAGCAGGAAACTGTGTTTCTCAATGAAGCTCAGATTATGAATCCGGTCATTTGCATTGGAATTTTAATAAGTTTGTACAAAAAAGGACTGGCACACATCAGTTCTTCTTTGAATGAGGCATAATGTGAGGGAGATGCTGCATGGTCTCACACAGAAGCTGGACGGAGGAGGAGGTTGTGGCATGCTGCTGGAGCACAGCCCCACCAGTCCTGCAGAAAGGCAGGCGAAAAATTGGTGCCTACGCTCTGCTGGGGTGAGCAAGTTGTTGTCTCAAACAATTTAATATCTGTTCCTTGTCTGGTGACTGGAGCTCTTTGCTACAGCGGGGACAATAATGGCAGCCAAAACTCTTGGGCTTAGACCAGTCCCTGAGCATGGCCCTGCTGGACTGAGATCTGATGGGCTTTTGAGAATGAGGAAAGAGGATTTTTGGAGTGGGTCAAGTCTGAATGTTTGGGTAATGTGCTCCAGAAAAAAGATCATAGTATCATAGAATCTTAGAATCCTAGAATCATAGAACGGTTTGGGTGGGAAGGGGCCTTTAACACTCATCTAGTCCAAACCCCTGCACTGAGCAGGGACACCTCCCACTAGAGCAGGTTGCTCAGAGCCCTGGCCAACCTCACCTGGAATGTTTCCAGGGATGGGGCATCGACCACCTCTCTAGGCAATGTGGGCCAGGGTCTCACCACCCTCAGTGTAAAAAATTTCTTCCTTCTATACAGTCTAAATCTACCTTGAGATCCAGTTCCACATGGATGATGATGTGCAAGCCCCATTTTTCATAGGGAATAAAAAAACCTAACTCTTGCTTTTATATAGTGTTTTCCCTTTCCATTAACCCAGACCAGTTCAAATAGAAAGAATCATCAGCTGTTGCAATAGTTCTGCACTTTGGATGATCCTTTTTCTGTGGGGTCTGGGTCTCCTTGCAGTACTAGCAGGCTGATGAGGCTTTGTGGTGGCCTCCCTACGAGCAGAAATCCTCTGCGGCTCCCTCTGGAGTGATTGAGAGGAAGACTACATCTCCCAGCAGCCCCAGGAAGGAACAGGATGAGATTTTAAGGGTGGGCTTGATGCTCTTCCCAAACAAATGGCACTTGGGAAGTCAATCTCTGATTGGCAGATTGTGCCTTTTTTTTTTCTATAGTGTTTAGGAAGTTCCTGAGATTGGGAGAAGGCACCTAGTTCATCAGGTTTGCAAGAGATTTTGTCAGAAACACACACGCACACACAGAAATCAGGCAGTTGAGCTCACATCTCGCTCTGCCTCAGCTTTTCCTGCGGGGTGCTTGCCAATATGAAATATTAAAAGTGCCATATCCTTTCCTTCACATACTTCTTCATATTCAGTCTGGCCGCTCACTTGATATGTAAATAAAGTGTACCACCACTCTATAAAACGCAGATACCCTGCATTATTTAAGCTGCAAAGGCGATGCATCATCCGTTATGTGGCTCATTGGGGGAGCCCCGCTGTGTATTTGGCAATAAAGCCTCAGAGCGCCTCATCAGAAACAGCAGTTGGTCCAGGGGAAGTTCATTTATGCATGAAATATTCACAGAGCAACAATGCAAACCTTAAACATCAGTAATTGTTAGATTTCTATTGCCTCTAACTAGTGTCTCTAAATTATTGCAAAAGACCAGCCAATTTGCAAATTACATATATTTGTCATGCTCTTGTACCTTTAGTGAACAGACCATAATGGTGATAGCATTTTTAATGTACACAGTCACTGAGCCTCCTTTGGAGAGCTAGCCAAAGACTAGCTCTTTAATGGAAAGAGCTGGCCAGGTTTCTGGAGAAAGTCCCTGCTATATTAACTGACTCATTGCCTGCAATTTTTTTTCCAAGTGTTTCTCTCCAGCTTTTAGTTGAAGAAACTTCACCCAAGATGGTCCTCCCACTCTCTGCATGCCTTGGAAAAATTCTGTCTGATCATGATGCCAGTAACATGTAGAACCATGACATGAACAAGCCCAGCTAAGGCTTTTACATGGGTTCTGCAATTCAGTCCTTGCTGCTAGCCATGACCTTGCCCTTTGGTCTTGCAATTTTGGAGAAGTACTTCTGAAAAACCAGCTTGAGGTTCTATGATGAAAACAACAAGGCAAAACCAACACCTGGTGTAACCCTCCCAGAGTTGCACCAGGGATGGCCGATACCTTGTGACACATCGTGATACCTGGGGAGACATCTTTGGGTCTGTTTGTACCACCCTTCTGGTAAACAGATCTCCTTGCTTTGAGCTGTGCTGGGATTAGCAGTGATGCTGCTCCAAGAGTTTGTGAAATGTTCTCTATTTCAAGCTGGGAATTTTGCAACTCCCTTTAGCTGTGTAGAGCATGAAGACTGCCTTGTAACTCCAGCCTGGTCCTCTTGTCCTGCCTGTCATGTGTCTGCTGTAACGCCTGCCTTCGTCCTTCAAGAAGACCAGCCAGAGCATGGCCAGCCCAAAGGGATGCTCTCTGCTGGGAGCCAAATGCTGCCACAACAAGTGAGTAATTCATTTAATACCTTTCAGATTCATTAATATCCCTCCCCACAAGACCAAAAATAACAACTGGACAATCAAAGGGTCAATTAACACTTGCAGTCTCTAATCTATCAGCAGATTAATTTCTGAGTTGTTTTATGACCGGATATTCCCTACAAAAGGAATAGAAGGAAAGTGTTCTGGCCCTGCCTTTCCTCTTCCTGGTTAATATTTAACAGAAATCTTTTAATGTGCTCTTCCATTTAATACAGTAACAAAATACAACATCATCTTTGACAAATCTCTTCCTTTTCACAGAGGAAAGGGTGCATTTCCCCAGCCAGCACCGTGCTGCTTTATCTTTTACACGGTGTGTCTCTTTGGGAATGGAGGCTCCTCCATCAGGTTGATAAAACACAACCTCCTTTCCCCAGGCATATTGGTCCCCGAGGAGGAGTCATTAGCTTGGCAGAGGATGAGGGCCAAGAGCATCATTTCTGGTGGTGAGAGGTGGGCGGTGCTGAGTTCCTGCGTGTCTCATTATCCCAGAAGGGGTTAATGGCTGTGGTGGCATCTCCTCCTCCCCTGTGGATCTCAGAGTGATCTCCATATGGGGTTTGATTCCTTCTACATACAGGTTGTTGCTTGCTGTCAGCCACTGCACGTGGTAAGGAAAGCTTTTTGCACTTTTAAATAACCTCGAGTCATCCCAGACATGTGAAGGGCACTGGGGGATGAAACTCTACATGTGTTTTCAGAGACAGGGCAGGACCCCTGCTGTGAAGCTCACTTTGGCTCTAGAGACATGATCTCTGTGCCAATTTTGCAAGTGATAGTTTAAGTTCACCTCGACCCTGTGGCCTTATTTATGTGAGGAGACAACGAGGAACATTGTGAGTGTATGTGTGCTCAGAGACCTGCACTTTCTCTATCCCTACCATTAGCAGCAAGCCTTGGTTCCATCTCAGGTTCAAGCCCTCGATATTGCACTTAGAAGAGCAGAGCTTGGGACATGAGCTGTGTGCTGAGCTGGCATCTCTTGGCCTCATGTCAAAGAGATTCTAAACAATTCCATGATTCTATGTGCCCCAGGCTGCAAGAGTGAAACCTTCACCTTGCACAAAGTTCCTCAGCATCCTTATTTCTTAATAAGGATGAGTTAATTAAAATGTATGCACTGAACATGCAATTTAAGCTATCTCAGCCTCCCACCTGTAAGCTGGGGTAGCAGCATGTCTTTACCTCCTGGGGGTAAAGACAGATACTCCAGAAATTGTGCAGTGCACAAATATTACAAGAAAAGGGGCTGGGGGTGCATGAGATGACTGCCTTCATCTTGGCGCTGTTTGTAGGAAGGAATTTCATCCTCATCAATCTGAGCAAGGAAGCAGCTCAGGACGAGAACCCGAGCAGCAAAATGGCACCTTTGGGCCACCCAGCAGGAGATGACAGTAAAAGCTAATTTAAAAAACGGAAAAAAAGGCACTGGAGTTTTTAGTCACTTAACAAAATGAATTTCTTGTACAAGTTCTTGAGCTGAACTCTTTCAAAGGTGATCGCTCCTGACTCCAGGTTTCTCTTTGACTTGTTTTATGATGATGTTTGCTGAAAGTTCAGAAAATTAAATCTTTTGCAGTTTCAGAAATGCACATGATGGATGTGTTTTGGGATTCAAATCAAGGGAGGGAGAATGCTTCTTTAAATTATTAGTTTGGCTTCTCTCCACCATGCTGCCGCTCTGTTAATTAAACAGCGGACATATGTTAAGGCTGTTTTACAAGCATCTGGAAAGAAAAATTAACATTTTTTATCACTGTCACTGTAATTTCTTAACTGTATGTATATGTGAACAATATGAAAATTAGTTTCATTTAAAAGTTAGAGTGGTTTACTTTGATTAGAAGACAAGCAGGATGATGAAAGGGAAGTCTGAGAGCTGGAGAATGGGGTGCTTGATGAGGCTGGTCAGTCAGGGTGGAAATCTAATAGTAGCTATTTGTATTAAAACAACTATGCTGTGTGCATTTCTGTTGGGCTTTTCATGGCTCTGGGGGTAATTCACAAACAAAACCAACAGCACTCTGTGGAGCAGAATTTGGATGGTCATCTTGGACTCCATGCTGTAGTCCAGGCTGGTCGGCTTCTCTCATCCTGCAGGTCAGGTCCCTCAGAGCATGGGTACATCAGCACAGGGTCTTGAGCGTTCTTCTGGAAGAATTTCCTGCTGGAAAATGGGGAGCCTCAAGGCTTAGCTGTGAAAAGTAACCTGGTGGTGGTTGTAGAGGAACCGTGCATGGCCTCTTTCAACCGTGCATGTTCACTTTCAACCTAGACGTGGAGGCCAAAAGGAGAAAGGAGAGTGTCGAAATTGTTGTCTGAGGCTGATCGCTGTTTTCATAAATGGGAGGCAGCAGAAAGCCCTGCTCCAGCCCGGGCTGGAGGAGCCTTCTCAGGTTGCACAATGCGCTGCACTGTGTAAATTAAACAATATGTTCCTCAGCTGACAGATTGGACTGACTCCATTTCCAGGATTCCCAGTCCACACTCGCTAATTATGGCAATATGTTGTTTATCAGTGAAGAATTGTCCGAATCCAAATTTCCCTGAGTAATGAGGTACACTTAACTCCAGCTGGACAGGATAGACTCTACAGCACAACATGACAGGGATTTCTGCCTTTTCCCAGGGCTGGGAAAGTCACAGACTAGGGGCCTGATTGGGGCCAATTTACTCACATGAACAGGCCATAAGAACTTAATGGGGCTATTCCTAAGAATAAGGGTCTGATCCAATAACCATTAAAAGCAATGGCCCTTTCACAGGTTTCAGAGGCCCTTAGATGGAGCATGAGGTGAGCAGGATTTGATCATGAGCCTGCAAGAAAAATGAGCAGTGAGGTATCTGCATAGAAAATGGGGAGTACCTAAGATTATTTGGAGTTTCCAGAACCTGACTGACTTATATTAATTCCTTTTTCATTTTCTTGCAAACTCAAAGTGTCTTTTCTAGAAACTTTTATTTTCAAGCCAGTGAAAATTCAAAGGCAGAAACCATTGTAAAAACAGGCTGGGAGCAGTGATGTTAATTTATCCATGCTGTCACCAATCACATTCCCTTTGAAATCCTAATGAATTCAACAACACATCTTCATGAAGCCTTGGAGAAGGAGCAGAACCAGGTCCTTGACCAGTGCGTGACCAGCAGTGTGGCTAATCCAAAGTTACCAATTCTGTTTCCACCTCTCCATAAGCCCCACTTTCTCTGTCAGTTTTCTTACAATAATAAAAAGCCTCATCTATTCACGTATCCTACCAACAAGGCAGCTGGGATTTGTGCTTTAACCTGGGTGCTTGTAGGGGCTCTGAGTGAATACACGTTAGCTGGCTGGTTAACATGTGTACCTTGGTCCTGTGTGCATGTTGTTAAAATAATGAATGCAGGAGACTGGACTGCCAAACGAATTAATCTTGGGCTCCTGATGATATCACAAACCACCAGGGCTTCACTCTCACAGGTTGCAGTTTCATCAACCCCCCTCGCCTATTGATTTATACCTACAGAATCCATCCTTCTCCCTATCCATTATCCTAAATGCAATGCTAACATACCAGAGAAAATCTATTTGAGTTCATTTGAATTTTTTTTTTTTAAACTCCTGAATTAATGTTTTCTAAAAGGGTATTTTAATCAGGCACTTTTTTATTAAAAGAAATATTACAAGAATAAAACACCAGCTCCGAGGGTTCAGGCGGTTATGGCAAAATAGCGTATTTGGCTCCTGCTATCCCACTGTGCTTTTTTCCCCTTTGCAAAATTAGCAATGTGAATTAGATCCAAGAATTTTAGCCCTATTTGACCAGTGAGAGTTAACTGATGAACACAGTTAATTTATTTGATGAATCAGTGTCAGGGGGATTGGGGAGGTTTTTTTCATTCCTTCTAATAATATAAAACTGCAAAAGTGCAGGTTATGTTATTAGTTTGAATTACCCCGTTACAGTGATTAGGGAGATTTGCCTTTTTCTGCCTTTATTGACAGAATGTTTCCGAAAATAAGCCTTTGAATTTCTGCATGGATAAACCATGTTATTTTTTGCAAGTAGGGCATGGCATCATTGTCAAAGCAAGTGGGCAAAAATCAGCTCAAGACTTTGTTATGAGTTTGCTTATTCATTGCTCCATATAAACTTTTTAATCCTGTATGGTTTGTGAGACTGTTGCTTCCATTCAAGTCACATTTTCAAATTTCCCACACACAGAAATTTTACCAACCTCTTCTTCTCTCTTTTCATATTGAAAGCTGAGGTTTCTAGACAGTCATTTGTTTCCATAAATTAGACCTTAAAGGAAATCACTATATATCCATCTCTCACAGTCTGCAGTGGTGCCATGGGACTTAACAACACGGATTCCCCTGAAATGTTTGCAATATATATAACAAGCCAAAACCTACAAATCTAGAGCTTCAAATTCAGCTTTTCCCGAATGGCAAAGACAAACACTGAGTGCAATCATTCCTCTTTATAAATAAAAAGAAGCAGCTGGTTTTATCTTAGTGCCCTTGGAAAGATAGCTTAACAGCATCCCAGTATGTGTCTCTATATACTTAAGTATCTATATGTATAATATACTGTGTTTGTGTACACACGTATTACACACATGTATATGTTTGCAGGGGCTCAGCTCAAATGCAGGCTCAGAGGGAATGTGTGGGGAGCCATGTTGCTCACAGAAAAAAAATCAGCTTAAAGCAAGGGGACAGCAAGGTGAGGGAAAAATGAGACTACATGGACCTCAAACAGCAGCCCTCAGCTCTATGAATGCACCTAACTCAGATCCCATGGCTAGCAAAAACAGTAGTGAAGTCACTGAGGTGAACCAAGCACTTGGATCCTTCAAAGGACTAATTTTCTCTGTATCACAAAAGAAATCTGGTGGAAAAGATAGAATTTAAACGATATTTGTCCAAATTCTGTGCTAACCATGCCAGCACCACCTCCTCATCTGTATAGAGACAATACAAGCACCCTGCAGGGACTTTCAGGACGGGCGGCTCAGGTCCCTCTGCCTGGCTCCAGACAGGATCTCATCCCAGAGTCTGTGTTCTCCGGATTTCCCTATTTGTGGCTACAGGAGCTGCGTCCCTTCCCAGCTGTGAGCTGCTGGCTGCTGTAGTAACAGCCTCTTTGGAAAAGAAGTAGTAAGGATGTGTTCCTCTATCTGTATCTGGTCTTAATTCTCTGTGAGCCTCAGCACAGGAATCCTAGAGTCACGGAAAATGGAGAACCATTTGAATTCCAATGAATTCCATTTGACTGTTTTTTTGAAAGGTTGTGAGGCAGAAAGGATTGTACCTTCTTAGGCTAAAACTATATATGGATGCAAACCAAACCCCAAAGCTAAGAATCGCGGAGTTCCAGTTTGGCTTTAGATTTTGACTTAAGAATTTGTTGGTCCAAATCCTACCTGAAGGTGATTGCTAGATGGGAGTTGGAAGGAGAAAGAATTCAAACAGAAGAAAAAAACCAGCTGTGGGGATCTGCTGGTGAATTTAAACAATTTAAATGAAATCTTTGTGATGACTTTTATTAAAGTAGTTTACCACTTTCCTTAAAGTTCTTTGTAAAGCCAGTTCTTCATTTCTAGCTATAGCTTGCTACAAAAACTCCTACTTGCAGGAGTTTGTGTTACTGGAGATCAGTTCATCATGAAAAGTCTCTTCTGTTGGGGACAACATATCACCTACTTTACTTGTTTTCTTGTTTTGGTCAAAGCTGGTAGGGGGATATGTCCAGCCTGATCTCGTGTGTAGCACACCTTTCACTTCCACGCGTTCAATCCCTGCTGCAGCCATAGGCTGGGAAAAGTATCGAGCATACTTGTAAGGTTTGCAGGATACTTTCTTGCTGCATAAGAGTCCTTCCCTGTCACAGTCTTTGCCTTTGCGGGTTAATAAAACCATCTATCACACTTCCTGATGACAGATGTCTAAATGTCCGAATAATGCCCAGCATAGAGAGCTATGCGCTCTGACAGCCAGAATCAGGTTTCAGAAGAGATTGAGACGACTCCAGAAGTGAATGGAATGCACAGATGTTAGCAAGCCTGTCCTTCTGATTAAGTTTGCTGCAATGCAGAAGGTATAAATATGTTCGAATGCTCAGAAGGCCATGGGAAATGAGAGACTGCATTTTAGCACCCAGCACTTTTGAGTCCCAGGGTAATCCTGATTTTAAGTACACCTTTTATAGACCAATCTGGCTGAATTGTTCTACAAGTTAAATGAACCAAAGACTTTGTAGAAGTATTCTGGCAAACAATATAATGTATCACTTAAAGAGCTATAACCAAGCAAGTGGAAAATGCAGCTCTTGTTGCAATTTAAAGCAGAGTAACTGTAGTTCATATTTAGCATTTTACTGTGGAAAATGAAAATAAATATCAGTAAGCAAATAGGCATTGTACCCAAGTGCACCCTGCTGCCCAGAGATCAAGGTGTGTTGGTGGGTAACCATCATCCAGGGAGCTTATAACTCTAAGAAGGGTGTCTGTGGATGTTTTCTGTGTAGCAGCAAGCTGGTACTCTGCAATCCTGGCTCTTTCTTCCATGAGGAAAGAGGATCTTTCTTCTGGCACTCCAGTGCTTCAGTTTTGGGGACAAAGCTATCACGCTGCTGTAGAATCTCCTCCAGCCTGAAGATAACACTGAGGCTTGGGAATAGCTTGGTCTGACAAGAACAGGGATACATTTCAGACTCACAATCTGCCACGAGCCCTGGCTGTGACTCCTCAGGTCTTGCTTGAGGGCTGTAACTCTATGGATTTCACACCTTTCAGAGCCCAGTGTCTTCACCAAGCACAGCTTTCCACTGGGGCCTTCTGCAAGGAGAAGCAACTAGGGAGAAGTTTCCCATGATGAAATCTGTACTTAATTGGACTGGCAGCCTCTTGCAGCAGATGCCCATGAAACTCAAGGAGGTCGCAGCCCCACACCGCTGTAAATCCCATAACAAAATAATGTCAGACCTGAGGAAGTTTTTCCCTAGCAAAGAAATCCCAGCAGAGGAGGAGCAGAGGATAAATCAGAGATAAGGAAAGCTCTCTTCAATACTTGTGATTTGTTTGTCCATTCCAGGGCTGCACCAGCACATCCTAATCGGTCGCTTCCTGAAATCTCAAAAAATTCACAGGGGATTGGTTCCAGCTGCTGGGTGTCTCTCAGCGGCCGGCTCTCGGGCAGGGAAAGCTGACACTCCAAAGACATAACGTGCTAAACACCCCAGTGTCCCTGCACCGTGATACTGCACAGCCTGAGCCAGCGCTTTAGACACTGCTGCTTCTGAGTGACTCTTAGCAGGGGAAGCATCTCATTGATTATTCGTGGATCTATAGCGAATTGCATTATTTTATTCAAAATTATACCAGTAAGGCATAACATTTATGGGACTGGAAATGTCTTCTGAGTGACTGTTCCGGATGTTGGAAGCACTCACTGCCCTGGGTGTCTCAGGGGCCTCTGCCAGGCTGGTAAATCTGAACTCCCTAATTCATTCAGGACTGGAAAATGCTTTAGTCTTGAATGAAGCATCAGAGGAGATTTTTACACCTGGGTTTTCATATCCTGATCTCAGCAGAAAAAAGGAAGAAGTTTGTATTTTCATATGAAATGAGCTCAGGAATAGCTCCTCACAACTAAGATGTTTGGATTAGAGTTATTCTTTTGAGCGTTCGCTTCGGCTTTCTTTGCTTTAAAAATCTCCTCTGGCAATAGCCACCATCTCTTCTTTCTCTGAGCCCAAGAGAAGTGCTACCTGACCTCCACTTCCCTCTCATTTCCCTCCCCTTTCTTCCAAGTGCTCTGCCTCTCCTGTTCTTCCTCCAGAACCACCTTCCCATGTCCACAGGCTTTGGGCAGAGCCCAGCATTGGTTGCCCTCCAACCCTGAGAACATGGGATGTGTGTGTCATACGGCACAGGGAGCAGCTCCACGGCCACGTCCCGCAGACCTTTGCATGGGGCAAGCAGCCATCCCTCCACCCAGCGAATGGAAACACCATTGCCAGCACACAGAGGGTTAATAGCTCTAAATCTAAAGTACTCATCTGCAATCTCAATTTGCTCAGAGTCCAGCAGCTGCATTAGTTGAGATAATTCTGTCAGTGAGTGCTGTTTGTACCCAGAACATGCCTGCTAAATTTGTTAAAGAATACCCCAGACTAACGCATCATTACACTCACAAAGTCATCTATCTTTTACTTCAGATTAATTCTTTTTTTTCCCTCTCTCTTCACCTCCTCCATAAATCCTGGTGCACTTAATTAATTTCAGTTCCAGTGTAAGGTCCATAATACAGAATTGTTCAAGCAAACACAAAATTAATTATTCTATTTACAGCCTTCTCATTGAAAGGAGCATTTCATCTTTCATAATTACATTTTGGAACGTCCAATTATGAATTCAGACTTCTGCTGCTTTGCATACCGTGATTGTACGCAAGTGTCTCCATGCCAATGAGAAAAGATTTGGGTCTTACATTTCCTTCCAATTAGACTAAATTCAAGTACAGTTCTAGTCTGAAAAACCTTTTCAAGAGGTGACAGAGGGAGAGGGCGGGAGATGGGGGGTGCCTAAAGAATCAGGTTAAAAAAATGCCTATGTGAGTGCACGTTAACATTTCTCCTCCGGTGAGAGAGATGTCTTTATAACGCAGAACAAGGCTTGCTCTAGCTGGTTCAGTAACCCTACCAGCTGCTACAGGCTTAATTCTACAAACAAAAGACTTTATCTAGCTCTTTTTGAGATAATGGGAAAATTCCTTGGCTCCTATGCCTTTAAAAAGAGCTTTTGAACTCGTGCACAAGTTGATCTATATTATGCCCTTGATTTGCGTTAATTATATCCATTTTTAATGCCTTCGACCACTCTAGCTGGTTTCCTCAGAGCTGATTTGTAAGTGAAATCTGAAACTCGACAGGTTTTCTGCTTGCTGCAGACCTGGGGCAGGTTCAAGGTTTTCTGTGTTTCTTGAGGAGTCTGGCCCCTGCCCATGATGCAGGGATGGAAACCCCCCCGGGCTCAGCAGCTCTGGCTTCTGGCTGTCTGTGAGCACAAGTCCTGTGTGTAACTGGCGTCTGTGCTGGGTCTGTGGTTGCCCTTAAAGCTGAAATGCTGTGAGAGTAGGAGGGACAGAGGGTGAATCTGTGCTTTCTCAAGGGAGAGGGTTCTTCACCAGCAGGTACAGCAGGATTTGGCTCAGATTTGGAGACTGGGGGACCTGTGTCATGCCCCAAACATTTTTAAGGAAGTGTTTAACGCTGTTGAAGGATCTTGAATGTGAGATAGCCATGAAGTTGTCTGTGTAATGGGGTTGTAGGAAAGTCTTGACCTGAGTCCTTACTCTTCAGTAGGAGACAGCTAGAAAGAATGAGCACAGGGATGGGACCCAGGAGACCTGGGCTTAACTCCCAGCTTTGTCACAGTTGCTGTGGGTGACCCTGAGATAATTTCAGGCCTGACCTGTCCACTGCAGGTCTAGCTGTGAGCTGGATGAGACTGTTGGAGGCTGCTGGATGGACAAAGGGAGCACAGCTGCCTCCTGTCAGCCTGGCACAAAACCTGCCCCGTGACAGTCAGCTTGGCTGCCGGGGATAAGGCTGCAGCTCTTCCTTCCCTGCCTCCTCCGAGAGCACTGCGAGCTGCCTTTTGCATTCAAGAGAGAGCAGAGACTGAGACTACATCTAGCTAAAGAAGTCACCCAGGCAATCCAATGCTTTTTATGCTATCCTTGTTTGCATACTTGAGCAAAGGTCATGGTCAATCTGGCCTTTCGAGATATCTGTTTTAAAAATTCCTGGCGGTACAGGTCGAAACGAGCTGTTCTAAGAGCTACAAAGTAGCTCAGAGTCTGCCTGTCAAGTCTGATCATGCTCTGAAAAGCCAAAATGCGCCCGTCTCCTTTAGAAACACAAATAAATTGCTTTAGCCTTATCTATAGTTTTACAGCGACTGTTATTCTAATAGGATGAAGCGTGGTAATCAACTTTATAGAGCATATTTCCATGGCACACCCGTTATGTCATGCCTTGTTTACACAATTGGAATTAGGGATTAAGAGGTATACATACTGGGCAGGGGGCCAAAAATACTTTTACAGGCCTGATTTACTGGCCAGCCCGTGCAGGACTTGGGAACTGTGCGTGCATGGGCTGCAATGGGGTTGTGCCTGGCTTCGGCACGTAGGATTTAGCAAACTGCAGCAGTGCATCAGAGTATCCAAAAGAAAAATCTCAAGTGCCTGGCAGGTGGGTGCTGCATGTCACCCCTTGAGCTCTGGCAGGGTGGGATGGACAGGACAACTGCTGCTGTCCTGCTGACGGCTGATCCTCTCCAGACGCATCTGCAGTTGCTGATCTGATACCTGGGAGCTAAAACCCCCAGGCACAGTGCCTGGCTACTTGGTGAGAGACACGCTGACGGTAATAACAGAGTTTAATCTGCTGTGGTGTGCAGGGAAGCGCCAGGGGAGGTTTAGGTTGGATATTAGGAAAAATTTCTTCATTGAAAGGGTTGTCAAGCCCTGGAACAGGCTGCCCAGGGCAGTGGTTGAATCACCATCCCTGGAGGTGTTTAAAAGTCATGTAGGTGTGGTGCTGAGGGACATGGTTTAGCAGTGGAGTTGGTTGAGATAGGTTAATGGTTGGACATGATGATCTTACAGGCCTCTTCCAACCTAAATGATTCTATGAAAGGTAGTCGAGAGCTGGGCGGGGGAGCACACACTCATGAGGAGCTGCCAAATCCTGTTTGAGTACTAGCACCAAACACACCACCATATACAAAGAGGACTCAGACCTGAGAACAAAGTAGATTTTTCACAGAATTATCCTTTTCATTAGCAAAAGTTATATTCCTTGCCTTGGAATTTTAAACAACTGTGTGGATCTAGGCACAGAAAGAGGTTTTAACCTTAAATATAATTAATGTATCATTTACATCAGCAGAGCAGGAGTGGTTGAGCATGCTCTTTGCCCACTTGCAGCACTCCCATCAGAGAGGATCCATCCCTGCCATGCTGAGTATGAAACAGAACTGATGCTCTTTCACCCTGACATGTGCAAATGCAGAATTTTCCTGGGATCCTACAGGGTGGGATGAGAGGAGGAGCAGACTGAAGGCTCTGTGGCTAGATGTATCAGCTAGGAAAAGTGTTTCAGGTGCAGAGAAGGTGGGACAAGGAGAGGCAGGGAGGTAGATGTGGACATTTCTCCACTGCTCACCCCACAGAGGAGGATGCAGTGGGAGCAGGGGGGCACACCCAGCTCTGCTGCAGAGCCAGCCTGCCACAGCCACCTCCTCTGGTCACCCAGGGTGGGGACCAGGGCTGATTTACCCTGCAGGGACACACACAGGCTCCAGCAGCCACAACTTTCTAGCTAACCTCAGCCTGAACTCAAGCATGTCTTCACTCAAGTTGGGAACAGTAAAGAGGTTTTTCCCCCTCTGCAGATGCTGTTGCTAGTTTGTTAGCCATGTACAAGTGTTAGGTTAGCTGGGGGAAGCCAATTTGTGCAGTTTTTAGCTCATTCGGTGGTGAAGTCTGCCTTATCTCTTGTGGGAGTGACTTCATGGCTTACATGAAAAGACATAAATAATCTGGTTTAAAAGCTTTTGGAAGAGCAGTGGATTTATAGGCCTTATTGCCAGAAGGGGATTACAGTGACCCTTGGTCCAGCCTCTGGCCCAGCATAAGCAATTCCTGAATCAAAGCCCACATCTTGCAGTGGAGCTGGAGCATGGTTTATTTTATTTTTTTAAACACATCCACTTTTGGCAACACTGCTTCATTCAATAACAAAATATTTTTCTTACTGTCTTTAGCTGGCAGGAGTTAATTGCTCCCTTTTGTGAGCTGTGAATGGCTTTGTGCTGTTCCACCTGGCATCTCTGCTTTTGTTTGTTAATTAGGTATTAATTGCAGGTGCTGCTGGGGATTTGTAGGTGAAAAGAGCCTGTGCATATTGGTCCTGTGCATGGAGGGGCTGAAATAAATTGAGCTTGGTAACAACAGACCTTGCAGCATCACTAATATGTGTTTTCCAAGAGATATTATGTTCTGATGTCCAGCAAGCCACCAAGAGAGGTGAGAAAAAGTTTTTGGCCATTGATTCACTGAATGTCTCAGCTCAGGTCGTGCACTGCTGGTTAACAAAGCACAATGTGGAGGAGAGAGGCAGAGGGCTGCTTTCTGAAATATCAAAGATGTTATAAAACATAAAGTGAAACTGTGCAAAATGGGTTAACAATGAACCACCTCCTTGTTTTACTAGTTTAACTACAAAGCTAAGAAAAAAACCTGTAAAAATGACCCTTGGAGAAGCTGATGTTGTTGTGGGCTGCTAAGAACTAAAGGAGAGCTGAGATGGAGAGTTGGAGGTTTTATACCTTGTAAAATAAAAATTACAGAATAAAGTTTTTTGTGGAGGAAAGAGAAGGAGGAGATGGGGATTCTGAGGAAAGAATATTGAGAACAACAAGACACTTTAAGAGATATAAGGAATTCTTTTAAGATGCTTTCCAAAATACTTCTATCAAACTATTGAGGTATAATCAGTTCAATCATTTCTGACTGAAGAATATATTAAAAGCATAAAAAGCAAAAGCTACAGGTTGATAAATGGTATGTCTGAGCTAATTGCTTGACCTACAGATGACAAGGCAAAGGCTGTTACTTAGAAACACCTGGGGGGAAACAGAAAGTAAAAACCCCCCCTTTCCAGCAGCAGGGCTTATCACGAGCTCCAGGGTGTCAGCTGTGGCAGGAAGGGATCGTATGGGGCTACAGACCCTTGATCTGCCTTTCTCCTCAACAGTTGGAATTGTCAAGACTATCTGATGTGGCCATTTTAAGAAAGCCTAAAAACTTTTCAGAATGATGAAGAGGGCAAAATAATACGGAAAATTAAGTGGGGAAGAGATTTCTTGTGGAGAGCTGAACAATTTCCTATTTAATAGAGTGTTTTAGTACTTCTGGGTGTTTGTTGTGCTGCCAGAGATGTCTCAGAATCCAAAAACCTTGCATGGATTAAAAAAATTATTTTAAATCTGTTAAATAAATACATGACTATTACTCCTAATAAGCCAGTTTGTTCAAAACCATGCCTTCTCCAGCAATCTTGTTGAACCTATGTTTTTTCTCTACAAAACTTAGGCTCTGACCTCTCTTTCTAACCCTACTCTAAATACTCCCCCTTGTTCTTCTATCAACCTCCTGTATCAGGACAAAGTGCTTTTCCTACCCTCAGCGCCTCTATTTACCCCACTCTCCAAGGTTATCAGGGGAATACACAGTATCTGTCATCTATGCAAACATCACAAAGTCATCAGGACAAATTAAAAAGATGGATTATCTTTAAACAGAGAAGATTCTGCAGCTTGTACAAGAGTTGTGGGTTTTCCACCCCTTGCCAAGTATCCCAAAGCATAAATCCTGGGCAATAGGCATGTGAGGCTGTGATGTGGGAAACAAAATCAGAGATTGCAGACTGTTAGTTGTTCACTGTCTTAAGTTAATCCTATATATAATTCTTGTGGTTATTCCACTTCACGTCATGTAGGCCTGGGAGAACATGCCAGCTCTCATCAGCAACAGCAGCAGAACATCTGGACAAAGCAGTGAGTGCATCTCTGTGCTTTGCTTTCTCCTTTGCTTTTCCTTCTCTCTGTCCTTCATCTGTCTTCAACGGAAGGTTTGGCTGTCTTTGTGAGTTCACTTGTCCTGCCCCTCCCTCCACACACCCTACAGTTGCATTTCTCTGATTATGTGCATGAAAAGGGGATGTTCCAATGTTTGTGTGAGCAGTGGCATGGCCCCTGGAATGTGTCAGTGGATCAGAGGCAGTGACAGTTGTAGCAATATGTATTTTTTAAAAACAAAACCATGTTTATCCTTCTAGAGCAGTACATGAAATTGACAGTGTTGCAATGTCAATAGTGAGCCCAGGAGCCTCTGCTTCCTTACCTCGTGTAACCACATGTGAGACAGCACCAAGGAGTGGTTTAACCATCATCTGAGGATGTGCAGAGTGCCCAGAGAGGTGTATTTGCCAGGGTGATGGTGGTGAGGCTGGATCCCAGCAAGTATTCACAGGGCTATTTTCAAAGTCCTTCACGCTGACGTATTGTGAGAGATGATTTTAACTCCTAACAGGGGGTTATGGCACTGCCCAATGGGTTCTCATTTACGTACTTGGCTGTCATGGAGAATTTATTTATCTGTAAATGGCTGTTATATCTTGCCTGGGAAGGGTGCTGAATTGGACTGTGACATTGCTGCTGGGTTAAATCCACAGATTATGATTATTGTTTTGAGCAGGTTTATTGCATTGGTGATAAACCACAGACATTCTTCTTATAAACAACAAGAAACTTTGAACCTTTTAAGCACTTGTTGGACTGTAAAGAACTTGTTAGGTTGTATAAAACTCAGTGAGAAAGCAAAGTGCAAAGTTCTGCCTGCCTGGCATTGTTCATGGGTCTGTCCATGGGGCCTCAGAGCACTGTTCCTGGTTTCCCAGTGAGCAGTGTAGAGTCCTGTGTGCACAGAGGTACCTTCTTCTTTGGTCACAGTGGGCATCTGTTCCTGTTAACCTCAGGAGAAGACATCCTCTGGGTCTTCAAAAAATGTTTCTTGCTGAAGAAGTGCAATAGAGCCTCACTTCTTGACTCACCTCTCCTTCATTCTCTTTTCCTCCCAGGCTGTAAGTTTTTTCCATCATGATGTCCATTCAACTCTTAGTTTTCTGGACAGAGGTTTGAAAGCCCATGAAAGCTCTGAGAACAGTTTTTTCCTCTGTCTGTCCTTTCTTATGCTGATGCAGGTTGGTTTCTTGGTGGAGATGGGGTGACATGGGACACCTCTCAATAAGAAAGTGAAAAAGAAAGCCATGCTTATATTTATAGTGCTGGCAAGAAGGAAACACTTGCTTACTGCAATCTCTTACTCTTCCTCTTCTCAAGATGTTTTCAAAAATAGAAAGGAACTCAGACTGGCTTCAGGCCAGCTTGGTTTTGAAGGGTTCTGCAGCTCACGGCATCCAAGTATCATATGCAGCGCCCAAAAAGGGAGAAGAGGCACTGAGGCCTCACATGGATGCGTTTTGTTTGTGTGACTTGGGTATCCTCACATGGTGTAACCTGGGGCATTGTTGGGAGCCCGAAGCTGTGAGGCAGCTGCTGAGTGTTCCAGTCTGTGGGCACAGGAACAGTGCAGGAGGTAGTGCTACAATTGTCCCGGACAGTTGTGCACGTGGCAGCAGTCTGTGCAGTGTCTGCCTGCCACCAGCACCCCAGGGTTAACACAGACCGACTCGGTGTCGCTGTAAACTGGAATGACAGTGACCAAAGGAACTCATTGCAGAAAAATGAGGTGGTCTCAAATTCCTATAAACGTAAGCAAGGCTGTTTCCCCAAGGAAAATAATGATTAAAAAAAAAAGAATTAAAGGACATTTCATAGAAAATGTAAATTATGTGTTTATTCCAGAAGGTGTTTTGCTCTGGAAAACAGAAAGGACACTTATATACAAATCAACAAGAATGTCCTTAAGAGGAGAAAGTGTTTCATCACCACCAAAAGCCAAAGAAAAGAAGACCTCCATGAAACAACACTGTTTTTCCTACCACTTCCCTCCAGCTTTATCCAAGTACAGTGTGAAAGTAATTTGTTTTGGACTTGGGAGGTTCATTGGCAAACCAATGTGCTCCTTTTTCTGCACAGCTTACATACAAGTTTACTCCTTAAAATGAGACTAATTCAGTGGTTAGTCAATGCCTTGCTTGAAAAGACTAGTTTAAATTCCTTTGTACATAGTATTTTATACTTAGGTATTGGCTTCAGTGTATTCCTGTTTATGTTAGCCATGAATTGATTTTTTTACTATGCTAGCATTTTAAGAGACCCAGTCTCTCTTTTCCTGCCAAAACATGATGGTTACTAAACTATTCTAATATTCTCTCCTTTTATTGCCAGGCATGCTTTTAGAATAAACTGGCTGTGTGCAAAGCAATTTTCCTTTATGCTCTTACTCTTGAAGAAGTGGGAGGAGGAGGAGCTGGTAAGGCTTTGGTGTCCCTGAAGGAAGAAAAATTGTTCATTAACACACTCCTGTTCTGAAGGAAAACTCTCTTGTCTTATGCAAGTGTAGGTTCAGGCTTTTGGGATATCAGGGAGCACTTGGTTCCTTGCAGGGTCTGTGTCCACTCTTACATTTGCTGAGTAGAAATAAGGGGTTTTTCTCTGATTCTTGAAAGATATTCTCCATTGCATTTAAGTTGGTGGAGAAGCCTCTGCCAATAGTAGCAAGGAGCTTGTCATCTAAGAGGCAACTCTGATCTTTGAGTTGCACAGGAAAGGGGGACACACACCTTGGGTTTGTTTTCAGGACCCAGGGGTGGGATTCCTCTGACAGGTGCTGGTGGCACAGCTCCATGGTGAACAGCCATAGGGTCCATTTACAGTCAGTGAAGGTCTTGGCAATACTGGCAAGGAAGGCTTGAATTGAAGGAATATTGTCCTAAAATAGATGCCCAAAATACCGTGGATAGGTCCTCCAGGGCACAGTTTATTTCCCTCCACTGATGGAGCAGGAGTGGGTCAGGTAAGAGTCTGTAGTCTGGACTTCTGCTGTGGACCTCACCCCACAGAACAGTGATAGTCAGAGCATGGTCTTGGAAGAGCCTTCCTGAAATCCTGAGCAGAGTTGGGGGGTGCGAGTGTTTAGGTTGGTTGCTGCCTCTGTCTTTCTCCTGTACAATGTTCTAATTATAAGTGGGGTTTTTCTTTCAGCGGTAGAAAATAAACCAACTTGCTCAGGAAGTCCCAGCAAGTTAGTCTCTACACACACAGAGGTTTTTATGCATATAAGCAAACTCAAAATTGTGTGTGTGAGCAGGGGGAGTGTGGGGGTAGTAAAGTGATGTAATTTTGGGGTTCTGGACTTGTTTTGAAAAGACAGCAGGCCAGTATTTTGTCATCTTTAAATTCTTCCCACTCAGATACCAGTGAATAAAAAGCAGAAGCAAAGACACAGTGTTCACAACTTGTTTGCATCTGCCATTGTCTATTTTGCTCCCGTTTTATCCAGATCTTGAATTTTCTCAGCCATGCAAAACCCAGAACAAGAAGTGCCAAGGAGAGCGAATGGGACTGGGAGTGCAGAGAGAGATTCATAATTCCTGGGGCCAGATGCATTTCAGGGAGCAGGCTGAGAAAGTTTGGCATGATTTAGGTGATCAAGAGCAATCCAGCTTAGCTTTGCAAGGTAGCTAATGGGGACACATTTCCCAGCATCGGGCTATGCGAGCTACTGAGATGGGGGTGGGAGGGGGCAGGCTGGCTGCGAGTCATTTTGTATCTGCATGAAAATGGAGTTCAAAACATTCCCTCTAGAGTGGTATCCAATACCAAAATTGGATTTGGGAACTCAGAGTACATGAATATTTGTGCTGTCAATAAGAGTTATCTGTATACAGAACCCTTTCCTTGTCTGCTTTCTCTACCATGCTTCCTTCTTAATTCATTTTCAGTCTTTAATGTACTGTTGTGTAGCATCCTCTCCCATTAGGCCCTGTAATGTGCTCCGATTGCCTTCAGCTTGACTGCACTTAATAGCCAGCGTAAATAGAACTTAGTGTAGCATGCACTAACATCTCTATCCATTGTCCGGAGATTAAATACATGCCACAAATGGTTTACGCATCATCAGCCTCGAGCCCTCGTTTCATAGCTCCCAACCAAAAGAGGATATTAAATTAATTTGCAGGTTGCTTTAGCAAAGCCTAACAAAAAGAGGGGAAAAAAATCCTGAGGGTCATTATGCATATAATATCCATCAATCAAAAAAGAGGGGTGGAAAATGATAATAGCAGGTCATTATAAGAGGACAGGTGCACACATATTTAGCTCTGTCTCTAGTTCGGGTCAAAGCTTAATGGTGTTAACTGGAGAGGAATGCAGGCTATGTGAACAGCGTGTATGTGTGAGGAAGAGGCAAAAGGGCAGCCCTGTGTCAGGACAACACAATCTCTTCCAGGTCTTCATCTTTAACCCTTTACTCTGCCTGAGCATAAGCTGTCAAGTAACACTGAGCTTGTGAGAGAAGAAGAAAAGGAGCAAAGGGGAGATCTCCATCTCATCCTGCAGCAGTTTGTACCATTCAAAGCACACAAGGAACAGGATTGGTTTAGGGCAGTGTGAAATGAAATTGCACAGTGTCAGGGCTCAGATTGCAGCATCTGGATGTGCTGGCTACCAAGGGCATGAGTTTTTGTCTAGCAGGAGGAAATGCAAATGCTCTTCAATGAGGGGGAGAAGGGAGTCCTGTGTTTAACAGAGGACATTGGCTGACACAGAGATGAGCAATGATCTTCATGAGAGTCAGGACTGAGATAACTGGAAAAACAATGGCAAGGCCACATCCCATCTACCAAAGCAAGAATTGTGAGCAAAGTAGTCAGACATATTTAAAGTGAATCACTGCTGCCTAGGTTGACAGTGTAGGACTGCATCCTTGATATATTCCTATGAAAGGAAGGCACTATGTGAACATGGACTGTGTGATCAGACACACGGGTGCCATCCCCACTTGCCAGTCTGTCCTTTAGCTTGGTGAGTGGGACAATGAGACTGCTGCAGTCATACTTTGGGGTTCCACACAACTGGGCAGAATGACACTCCTGGTGTTAAAGCACCAAGGTGAAGCTTAGGCTACTTTGGTTTGGTTTGTAGCTGTGGGATGAAATGCCACCCAGGTGTGCAAATAATTTCTCTTTGCTTTGAGTTTGATAGCAATCCACAGAGCTGAAACAAAATATCACTGATTATCACATTGCTTTAGATGCCAGCATCAGCTTTTGCAAGGTCTTGTGGATGAATAATAAATCACTGCATCACTTCTAGAGTGATGTGGCTCGGTGCCACATGCCCTTGCTTTCTGTGGAAGTATGTGTTCAGGTGCGGCGTTCTGCAGTCTTCATGAGGAAATGACCCAAATCCTTCCCCGAGCCAACATTTGCACACTTTGATTGACATGTATTATTTTTCTGAGGCTTACAGTAAAGTACCATCAATATACTGAGAAATGATATAGTAGGAACTGGAATAATTAGGAAAGGAAATATCCTTTACCACAGGAGGTTAAATGCCCAAGGACTTCTGTCATAAAAATCATGAACATGTATTCTGTCAGCTGAAATTCTAAATGCTGTTGCTCTATGTCAATTTTTGCAGGCTGGAGCCATGCACCATAAAGTGAAAAAAAGGCAAAGCAAGAGTTTGGTCACACTGACACTTAGCAAGGGTTCAGCACAAGTTGTAAGAAACGAATTCACTAGGTAACATATAAATAAGGAGCCAATTTCAAGCTGTGTTTAAGGGCAGAAGATTGGCTTGAGTACATTCAGGGGGGAAAAAAAAAAGTTTAAACAAAAAAGCCCCATGATTAATTTGGGGAGCAGGAGGATCTCTTCTGGAAGATGTTGGTTCTTGCTGGAATGACCCACACAGATGCAGAGGTGCCATTTCCTCCAAGTCTTGGTGAACTGTGGTTGTCCCATGGTCAGGCCTGTAACTTTCAGATACGATGGGCTGTGTTCTATCACACTCCACTCTTCCAATTTTCTTCTTGCTAATAAATAGCAGAATCCACTTGTCTTGAGGCAGTGGCTGGGGAAAGATATGGATTTCATCCTGACCTGCTGCAGAGCAACTTCAGCCAGCTCCTGCTCTGATTTTGACTCCAAGCAGGTGCTCAATCCACATGTTCATGTGGCTGCCATGGGGGAGCAAGGGCCAGCGAGGGGAGAGGGAGGAGAGAGGAAAGAGCCTGGTGGGGCTGGGCTACGTCATGTACTCCAGAACAATAGATGATCACTCTTAATTATGGCAGCCTGAATGAGCATTGCTCTGCCAGTCCCTTTCCTCACGGTATCTGATCAATACAGCCTTAATTGCTGAAGAAAGGGAGTATCGTACACAATCACAGCACAATGGTTTAATCACTTGGATGCTTAAAGTTAATTTCAGGCAGTTCATTTTTCATGGAGGCTCTCACTCCACCAGAGATGGCTTCTCCTCTTGCACACACAGGTGCACATGTGCTTGGAGCTAGAGGTGGGTTATTAATAGCTTTTAGAAAGATTATTCAAGCTAAATGAATATGTGGGAAATGTTATCGTGCACAAGCTTAAAAAGGCTTTTTGGGGGAGGCATATGCTGAAAGCATTTACTGAGTCACTTCTTGAGGGAAGAAATAGAAAGGTCTTCTCTTCAGGGCTATCTTCTCTGCTGTTTTTGTGCTGACCTCTCCAGAGACTCTGGAGATCTTTAGGGTTAGGTAGCCTTTGAAGGCTGCTGACTTGTAGCTGCATGAGAAAACCTAGATCAGGAAAAGTGTGTATAGAAATGAATCCTGACACAGAGATACCTGGTCTAGAGGAGATCTCAGCCATCACTTTGTCTTTTGAGTGAGCCCAGCCATCTTTTATCTTGGTTTCTAATGAACCTGTCACAGTGAGGTGTTGCTCATTGCTCAGTGCCAGTACTGCATTAATGAGAACTCTGAGATTCTCACCCCTACTTGTGTACTGAGCACTGGCAAGCCTGTCTCACAGGATCCAGGACATCAGGGAACATCTGAGAAAGCATAATTTCTCTGCTAATATGATATAACAGCATGGGAGTAAGTGCCATACAAGTGAAAGGGCTGATGAAAGAGGAGCAAACCCTTTCAAAGCTACAAGAAAGGCATCCATGGGGCAACAAAAATATTCTATGAACCATATCCCTGATCATGAGATGGGAAGCAAATTTATCTCACAGCCATTTCGGTCACCTCTAACTTTGTTCTGTGTTGGACAACTGCCTACTAGGACAAAGCTTGGAGGCAGCCAGAAGTTTCTGCTGAATGTTAGATGGTCAGATAAGGCTGAAGTTCACAGGGTAGAGTGACATTTCTTTTCTCCTAGAAAATAATTTCCAGGATAAAAATGATATCTGTGTTTCTGTTATTATTTTCTGGCTGCTGCATATCTGAACTACTACTACTCGGTTGCAGCTCTCTCTATGGCCTGGAGATCATTTCCCGTGAAGAATAGCAGGTAATGTTAGAAATTTGATAAGAGTGTCTTTCTCCTGTGATGAGTTCCTGCCCAAAATCTGGGGCAGAAGATGAGGAATTCAGCAGGAAGGATACAGACCGAAAGGACCTGACAGAAGCACAGTCACTCCCTTTGTTGCAATGCTTTAGGCTAACCATTATTCACAGCCCTTTCCTCATATTGCATCTTTCATGATTTGCTTAAGCGATTTTAAATTGCTTTTGTGATTTCATTTAGCAGAGACCACAATAAAAGTGACCCTTGAGTCTATGAAATGAAACAGCCTGCACAAAGGGATTGAAGGCCTCGGCAGCGTGTGGGGCGATGGGTTCTGTGCTGCACGGGGAGTGTTGGGTGGGACAAAGGAAGGAGAAAGGGCTCCTGATAAAATGGAGCAAGCGAGGGACGTTGCTACCAGCGGCTGCTCAGAACAGCTCGTGTAAAATCTGTGTTAGCCAACTCTTTGCCTGTGCAAGTGAAGGGAAGGCAGCCAGGCAGCTCATAGCATACTCACCAGATTTTGTTGTTGTTGTTGTTAAAAATAAGGGTTTGGGGTTTTCCAATGTTTTTCTCTGTGAAGGGGGCAGCAGACAAATTGTACTGGAGTGCCAAGTGCATCTACTGAAAGTTTCAGCAAAGATCTTAAAAGGAAGACTTATTTTAGAAAAATACATAAGCTTATGTGGAGAAAAGCTGGATCTCCTCTTCCAGATGCTGTCTGAAGCACAGCCCTTGTACCTCAACCCACAACAAGATGATTCAGAGAAGCAGAGTGCTTGGGGTCAGAGAGGCATTTGATGTGACATTTAAAAGCAGTAGAAATGTTTGGGAATAAGATGGGGGAAAGAGATTGTGTTGCTGCAACAGAACTTCTACTTGGTCTCTGCAAAAGCCTTGGAGAAAGAGAAGCAGTTTCGGGGGCTCAGTTTCCAGGTGATGTCTTATTTGTGCCCAGCTACTTGGGAAGATTTTTGCAGCCCCTTTACCCTGACATCCTGCCTGTGCCTCCCCAAACCTGTTAGCCCACTGCAGTGATGGCTCTGGATAACACCGTGATAGTTGGACTGCACAGAAATACAGCTGAGCCTCTCCAGAGCTGAATAAGGCACAAATGAAAAAAGCCTCAGCAAAGTTGATGCATTTTTATGCAGCTGCTTTGCTGGGCTGCTTTCAACTGTGCCAGAGAGCAAATCAGCTCTTGGTAACTCTATAATGGAGGAATCCCAAGTCTGACCTCTGCTTTCTTCCCAGAGGCTCCGAACCAGCCCCCGGGAACTGGATTCCACTATCTCAGGCAAAAAGTTAAGCAGAACATACAGGGGAAAGATAAAGCGACCTATTTCCATGCTATTTGGCTGCTCTTTACTATTGATGACAAGTGGTCTGGTGATGTTAGACAGCTCCCAGGGAGGCGAGGGGCAGGATTTGAAGCATTTTTTCGGTGACACCTCGTTTAAGGTATTACTCCCACTTCCTTCCACTTTGCAGAGAAGCGGTGTCTGGAAAACCCCGGGGAAGAGCCTGCCTGAAACCCTCCCTTGGCCCCTGCAGAAAACACTACAGCTGGGGGGAGGCAGGATGAAGTTTATTCCAGCCATGTAGTACCTTTTGCCTGTGTTTTAGCAGGAGGCAGCGGTTGTGCTGTCACTGCAGAGTGGCTGTTTCTGCTCTGAGCTCTCCGGGGGGGGTTCAATGTATCTTTATAAAAAGAAGAGCCCCTCTTCCTCTCTGCTCCCTTAAATAAAATAGTAAAAAACCCCCAACAACCCCAGGACAAGCTTTAATTGAGGAAGAAAGGGGAAGGCAATGGGAAGCTGAGGCACTGGGAGAAATCTGATTTTGAGATTTTTGTCGCTGTGGTGGCACAATTTCCTGCAATGCAGCTGTGTAATGAGTTCACATCTGTTAATGCCACATGTTGCTCTGCCTTGCACAGATGCAAAGTCTCAATTTTTCTAATTAGCAACAACATGAAGTATATCTTAATTTTCTGTCCCCCTTCCCTCTAATAAACGTGATATTAACAAGGTTACATGCCTGCTTTCACAGGCTTTAATTGAATGAGAAGCAAGATTGGGTTAGATCACACTGTTCTTTTTAGGTGGGGTTTGCCCAGATGCAGAGACATCGATTCATTACAGTAAGGAGAAAGCACAGGACAGGAGGTGGGGGCACGCACCCCCCTTCTACAGCAGCCCTAGCAATCCTAACTGCTGTTATCTACCTATGTGATCCTTCAAGCCTCTCTGGACCAGGCTACATGTATGTGCTGTACCTATATCTTTATTTTTACAGTGTATGTGTACAGGGAGGCCTATAATGCTAGCTCTGACTGGAGATTCAGCTGCTTTTCTGGTCTGAGGGGATGGAGGACACAGCCCAGGTCCAAGCAGGCCAGGAGCAAATGATACCAGAGACTACCAAAGCCATGAGAAAAAAGCAGTTGAATCAGGAGACAATAAAAAGGGACAGACAGAGGAAAAAATTCTTCCCTGAAAGAGTTGTCAAACCCTGGCCCAGGCTGCCCAGGGCAGTGGTGGAGTCCCCATCCCTGGAGGGGTTTAAAAGTAGTGGAGATGTGGTGTTGAGGGACATGGCTTTGTGGTGATCTGACAGTGCTGGGTCAACGGTTGGACTCTAAGATCTTAAAGATGTTTTCCAACTTAAACAATTCTGTGATTCTATGATACTTCATGCCATCAGTCCTCAGTGGCATTCCTATTTGAGATTGAGCAACCTTACCCACTTCTGGCTGTGAAAATGCATCATTTGGGCTACTGAGAGCCTGTGAGCACAAGCTGGAGAGCTTTTCTCCACCGTAATGATCAAAGGGGGACAGGGACTAGTGCAGAGGGAAGCTGATGTGGTGGTCCCTGCTATAGGATCCAGCCCTCCCTGGCCAGCCTGCATTCATATTCCACCTGACTCTGCTGGGGGAAATCCATGGGGACCCCAACAGCAATTACTTGTGTGATTTAATTGGCATTATCATTTTACTGGCTTGACAGAGATAAATCGCTCTGTTGGGTAAGGCTGCTACTGTGACAGTAAAAGCAGAAGGAAAGACTTTCTCCTTCTCTCTGAAATAGGAGATGACTACCAGTGTATCTTAATAATTAGTGCTGTTATAATTAATCGGACTATTTGAGAGCCAATCTAACAAACAAATGGAGGGCTTGATTGTTTGGTAATTGACAATTTGTTTCCAATATGGTATCACTTGCTTCTGCTTATGCAAAGAAATAAAAAAATAATAAAATTGAGATTAGCAGAGGGTTGGCCCTTGGCTGCAGCGAGGACGAGTGACTGTGTGAGAGAGCAAGGAGGAAAGGAGCATTCCCAGACACTGAATGTCCCAGGGACCCATTTGTCTTGAACACACACACACAAGTTGTGATTCCTTCTGTCTCCCTGCTTTGCAGACAGTTGCAGCCAGCTGTCACCACCCGCGTGGGTAGTTCTACAGAAAAGTAGCATTTTCAGACCTTGGCCTTTCCATACCGTTTGCAGCCTGGTTATAATCCTGGATCTGCTCTCTTGGTGGCCGTATTTCTTTCTTCCCATTGTGTCCTGTGACTTACCCTACAGTGCAGCCATCGGGTGCTCTGTACCCAGGGATCTGTTGCTTGTTGGTGCTTTGGATGGGAGCACAACGTGTGGCTGTGGCAAAGGGTACGTAGCTGTCCTGGGCACCGCAGCAGCAGGATGATGCTGGCTGGATGCAGACTAGACTGTGCGTGATGCTGTGCATAGGCATAATATACCCATTGCTGCCTCCGAAGCACAGCAAAAGAAACCAGAGGTTGGGCAAAATGTGATGTGGTTTTGCTTTTGGGTTTGTTTTTTTTTTAAAAATTTTTTCATAAAATCACAGACTGGTTTGAGTTGGAAAGGACCTCTAAAGATCATCCAGTCCAACCCCCCTGCACTGAGCAGTGACATCAAACTAGAGCAGGTTGCTCAGAGTCCTGTCCAACCTCACCTGCAATGTTTCCAGGGATGGGGCATCAACCACCTCTCTGGGCAACCTGGGCCAGGGTTTCACCAACCTCAGTGTAAAAAATGTCTTCCTTATATCTAGTCTCATTTCACTTATTTAAATGAGGGAAGCAAGAGACAGATGTTTAGCTGATAAAATCTATGTATGATGCTATAAGGCTTTGAAAAACTGTTAAGAGTCTACTCTTCTCCAGGAGATTCCCTCTTGCCACCTGGATGAAAACTTTTTCTTCTCTTTCACATAAAACCAAGTACCTCAATGCCTCAGTGCTCCCACAGCATGTGCTTAACTCACATGGTCGTCTTCGGTGCTGGCCTGGAAGGGGCTTTGGGTCGCATTAGAATGGTGGCAATAATCATGGCTGAGGTGATGCTGCAGGGAACCCCAGGCTGTCACAGTTCTCTGGAACTGGCCTTGGCCATCAAATGTGCATGACTGGATATCTATTTGGCCTGGGGAAAAATAATTTTGGGGATGGGTTTTGCTCCTGACACAATCCCTCCCTGTTGCAGCAGAAATTGTTGCTGTACCCGGAGAGGCTGTGAACAGCTCTGCCAAGTGGCAACGCTTCTCCCCCACCCAGTTTAAATGAGATATGAATAATTGATTTGCCTCCTGAATAATTAATTGGATATTCAATAATGAAAGTAATTGTTTGGCTCATTCCCCCATTGATAATCAAGCTAATCTTCTCCTTCAATATGTGGGCCATACAGATATGTAAAGCAGCGAGACAGTTTACAGGCCGATAATACAGCTAATGTGCTCGGTGCGAGGTCACCTTGTCCAAATATCTCAGCAGCTCCCGGGGCTGCTCTCTGCTGGGTTATCTACGGCACAGCCAAGCTGTGTGCTGCAAGAGTTTGGTTGGTTGGGTTTGGTTTTTTTTCCTTCTCATTTTGATTGCTGAACATCTCCCACCAGGGAGGAGTCTTCTTTTACAGTTTAAACAAAAATCGTCAGATGCCACTTGCTCCAATTAAGGCTTGCAAGGGAGGTTTGTTCTTCCTCTAGTCAATAGTGTGAGGATGAAAGCAAGCAAGCAGCTCTCTGACTTCACGGGGCTGCTCTCTTCTAGAGGCATTAGAGCTCAACTCCACAGAGAGGCTCCAGAGCCAGAGCTTTCCTTTGCTACTAGACCTTTAGAAATCAAAATCAAATATAAACACATTAATGCTGGGTTGGCAGCTGCTGCATTTGGGGTTTTTTGAGCTTCTAACGTTGCAAGTCTTGTGAAGCCTGGGAGGCTGAGCTGACTTCTTCACGGCACAAAGTCGACGTGTTCTCTGGAGAGGAGCTGAGCACTGGCAGTGGGGTTTGAGTGGAGGACACGGTCTCAGGTTATCTCAGAGGCATTTTTAGGATGTCCATCAGAGCTCCCTCATGCAGCAGGTTTACCAGCTTGGGTAGAGTTAAGATATCAGATCTGCTAAGGAGCTCTGGAGTTGAACCACAACATAACACCACACAATCAAGCAAGCTGAACAGAAATCCATGTTGGTGGGGCTTGAGCCAGATGTTGGAGGGTTTTAATACTTGCACCTACAAACTGTAACACCAGATAACCTTGCCTGAAACTCCTGTGTCCCACCAAGCTTGTGATTCTCTTCAGTTCCTACTATGTCTGGGCAGGGCTAAGGGTCCTGGCAAATAATACAAACCACAAAATGTGGAAGATGCTTTCGGGTTATGCACGGCCTGTCTGGGAGCCTAGAGATGCTGGTGCTACTGGTTTAATCCTCTACCCCTGTCATGGGGTGTTGCTTAGCAGAAAGGGCATTCAGGAAGCTCTGTTTATAATGAAACTGAGGGCTGAGAGAAGCCTGTCCCCACAGTATTGTGTGTTTAGAGTGGTAGCACTAATGACAGAACATATCAACATCACTGTGGGTAGATAAGCAGAAAAAGCATCTTAAGATGCCATGCACCCAGCCAGGTGTAGGCTGGGACAGTCCAGAGTGAGAAGGAGATGCTGTTGTGCTGCTTTTGCTCCTGAGATACCTCCTGAGTGACCACCCTCATGCCTGCCTTGGACTCTGCTGACTGGTCCATGCCCTGTAGAGTTATGGCTCTCAAATGATCTCAAACTCTGTCCTAAGTTTCTGCTGTGTCTCTGTAGCTGCTCTGAATTTAAGTTTCCTATGAAAGGCATTTGAAATACCTTTACTGGATTATTTTTAGGACATGGTTAGGAGCTTTCAAGCATCTTTGATTCTGTCCTGAGTCCATGCTCCAAAAGCAGAGTTCATCCAGGCATGGGCACTCCCAGCAAGGACTCTTTCATCCTGTAGTACAGGAGATTTTATCTGTTGTACAAGACCACACTTTCTGAGGTTGCACTGAGCAAGACAGTTTCTGAGGTGTCTGCCTGGAGGACAGGAGATGAAGACACAGTTTGGGAATATCAAAGCAGTGAGCTCCGGCATTTTCTGTTGTGCCAGTAGTCTCAAACCTCTGAGGTGGTGAGTAGCCTTTGAGTCAGAGAGAGCTACATGTGGTGGGTACATCCCAACACTTTGAGGCTTCAGCCTCTGGGTCCCTTCTTCTCCTGGCAGCAGCAGTGAGTGAAATCAGTCACCTGGAGACTGATGCACTGTTATAAATGTGCATGTGGGAACCATTTAAAACAAAGTAAAGCAGCAGAGTGTTGCCAAGGAAGGATCTGTTTGAGATGACAGTGCAATCTGGGAAACCCTCTACTGCAAAAGCTACTTGAATTTAGGTGCTTTTTTATTTTAAGCAGTTTAATTTCTTTATGAGAGGTTCTCATTTGAAAAAGTGGCAGCACTGACAGGAGTCGGAAAGATTTGTTTTCAGCCAATTTACTCTGCAACAGATTTATCATTTCATCAGTAATTTAAGCAGAGACACTTGATCGTGCATTCATTTGTATTGCTCAGAGCTGCTCAGTTGTGTGCTGCTTGTGGAAGGCTGAGGACAGATCGCTGGGGAAGGGGCAGTGCCAGGAGTTTCTCTAAGAAACCTCTGCAAAGATGATTTTGTCTGTGGAGAAGGAAAAAATGACAGGAGCCCATCAGCTGGGTAAAGACAATAAACCCCAACTTCATTTACAGCTTTTTCCCCATCAGGGGCTAATTTGGTGTGAAGATGGCAGCATCCCCCTTCCCTTCCCTCCCTTCTCCAGGCTATTAAGGGGCTTGTGAAGGGTTCCCAAGATCAAAGCTCCCTCAGTGATTTAATTGATGTGCCTGAGAGGGGAGGGAGGCAGGGGGTCTGGGCAGGGCAGGGGAGCCCAGAGGGACACCCGCCAGCCCCGCAGGAAGAAATACTGCAGAAACCACCCGCAATCCGCGGTTATTTATGCACACACATAAACGGTTTCATGCATCCCACTGAAATCTCTGTTATTTGTCAATGAGATCCCCCCTCCCGCTCTGCCTTAGCTAACATTTACAGTAAATCTGTTACACTGACCATTAAATCTGAAGCTGCCCTGAGCGATAGTTTCAATGGGTGTGTTGACAGCCCGAGTGTTAATAATGATGCAAACACTAACCTGTTTATTGATTTGCTTTTTGTACCCTTCATCCTAGCTCACTCCTTCTCACTCTCGGAGGAGAAATCCTAGAATTAGTAATCAGGTGACAGCTCCGAGCCCCCGTCTGTTCCCAGCAGTGTCATCCAACCCAAACTCCCGGAGATAAATTACAGGTGCCGTATTCTGCCTCTGCCAGCCATTCAATATACTGCTACTCAATGCAAGATGTAGTATTTGTCATTGGTGCCAGCAGACAGGAGGAAAAAAAAAAAAGAAACATTAACACAGACATGAAAAGCTTTTAACTTTGACAAGAGAAGCATAGGAAAGTTTTAAATTCAGCCCCTCCACTGAAGGTCACTGCCCATCCATTAAAGCAGCTTGTCAGGCGGTGGATGGGGTGGAATGGAGCTGGAACCAGGATGCTCAGAAGAAACCCAATGTGATCATGGTGCTTCCTCCTCCTCCTGCCAGGTGGATGCCTGCCCACAGCAACATTCAGGAGCATGAAATTGGTGAAGGGCTTATTGCATTCCTGTGAACAAATCAGTCTGTTCATGAGCCCAGATTCCTTGAAGTTGAGATGGAGATGGGTTTGGGGAGGTGAAGCAGACAGCAGTTTCAGTTCCCTGGGGGCAACTGGGAGCCAGCCCAGGCAGTGGGGGACATGAGATGAGCAGGGGCTGGTCCTGCTTGTCCCCTGTGGAGAAGCAGCTCAACTGACTTACGCACTTTTAAAATATTGATCCCAAAGCAGTCCCTTGTGAGCTAACTGACAGCATTCTCCAGATTGCAAAGTGTGAAGAGAGATGCAAACAGAGCCTGAATGGGAGCCAGAAGCTCACTTCTCCAGGGGATCAGTCCTACATCAAGTCAGCAGCTGCAGATACCTGTGACACACTCCATGGTGACATCCAGCACTATACACCACAGCTTTACTGATGAGCTATACAGGCTTGTGTGAGAAGTTGGAGTTAAATGAAAACTAGGCTTCACATTCCCCATCTAGCAATGCTTTTTGACCTATGGTTTTTATGGTCGGGAGAGAAACCTGCCAGTAAATAAGCAGAATTTATAAACCCTGCAAGGGCTCTGATATACTCCCCAGGAGCCGGGCCCCCAAAGGCTTTCAGAGGCGTTTATAAGCTTTACTCAGTTGTCAGACTCCTTAGTTCCTTTTATTTCTGCTAAGTTTATAAGCTCTGAAAAAGCAGTCTGCAGCGTTTATTAACTGCACCGCAAAGCTGAAGCAGAGCAGCTGATCCAAAAGAAACACAATTCTACCTGTACTGCTTCAACGTGGTTCAAATCAAAGCCCCACATTCTGTTTATTTTATCCTGTCTTCTTATGGGCACACATCACTAAACAGATAGACATGTGTTATTTTAGAAAATAAAATCACACCCATGATAAAAATCCTTAAAAATCCATGTAGATGCCTTAGTTCATTAGGAGGAAACTGAACTGAACGTTCAACAAACCACTAAAAGTGGGGGTTTCTCAAGTCCTAAATATTAGTATCTATGTGAACATGGAACTGTGTCCATAAGGTGAAAATAAGATCCAGTAGGGTCAGTGAAAATAAAATATGCTTTTAAAAATTGCATCATATGTATTTCAATAGGACTAGTATTTTTTTAAATAGGGTCCTTGAGCTCTGTGAAACACAAAGTGTTGGATCCCAGGGGCTAGGGAATTAGCTGTGGCAGCCAGTGGTTTAGTGAAGAAGTGTTTAGTTGTCACATGGAAGTAGCCTCAGGACAGCAAGATCAGCCACTGGTTTTGACATATATAAAATAACTGTGCTCAAATTATAAATCCCAGGGTATTTTAGACTACCTGGCACGTCTGCAACGATGCTGAGGCAAACAGAGCTGTTTCCCCAATGGAGTGGACATATGTATTTGCTCCAGTTAGTGGTGTAAAGCAAAGCAGGGACAGATTCTTCCCCCTCACCCCTATTTCAACAAATATAAAGAGTAAAATTTGATGATTAATAATAATTAATAATAAACTACAAGATTAAATCAAGTTTTACCATCAAGGATTCCCATCCAAGATTTCAGGACTGTTTGTCTTTTTTAAATTCTCAACATATTTTTTTTACTTTTCCTCCTAACAGGAATATTTGCTAAATTTTATGTTCTTCATCACATCTCCAAAATTGTGGAGTCAATCCTATTGGTGAGGGCTGGGCAGTTGTGAAAGATGATTTGACATTTTAAGTTTAATTAAACACGCAGAGGTGCTTGAACCCCAACTTTTGAATGTGGCTGAGAGTTAAAGCCCATGACTTGACTGACCTGCTCTTTTCACTGTAGGAGCTGTTTATAGCTCCCAGGTTGGTACCGAGAAGTATGTGAATTTAGCAGAACAGAGGCAAAAGAAGAAACCAGCCCCAAGAGCTGGGGATGTGTGTGCTGGGAGGGATGATGAAATAACAAGGGTATTTGTAGGCAGAATTACTAAAGTGGGAAAAGCACAGAAATAAAAGCAAAGCCCAAGAGGAACAGAAAGTGCATGAAATTAGCGGAAAGGAGAACAAAGCCTCATCCTGTGATACACAGGAGAAGGCTGATCTTAAATAATTATAGTAACAGTTTAACTTTAAAATCAGGATGTATATTTGCCGTGGTTCCTCCGACAGTGCAAGTCTCTCCTCCTCCCTTTCTTTGCACAGATTTCCCCAGACAATTCACGGTCCTTCTCTCCCTTTATTTCTCTGGGTTCATATTTCATGGCTCTTGTTTACTGTATTCCCATCATGATTTATGACCAAAGAGAAACATTGCATCCAGGTGATGATCCAGCCCATTATCTCTATGGAAATGCTGACCACCACAGGGGAGCACAGAGACCTGTTGGAGAACAAGCAGAACAAGGGGGATTCCGGGTTAGGACAGAAAACCACAATTTTTGTAACTTGGACAGCTGGATGCAAAGAGAAAAAATATCCTTTCTCCTATTATTTCTCCCCCTGAATGGGCTTTGATATTAAAAAAAATGTCTCAGGAGACCAAATATATTCGATGTACTGACACACAGCTGCCTTAGCTAAAATGACCCATTTTAAATGCATGCGCCAACAGGGTAAATCTCCCTGTCTGAGCCCACCTTTGGCTGCTCTGGCATACTCCACTTTTTCCATCCGGTTTTCTGCTTTGCCATTAATAAATCAAGATTCCTTTGCCCTGCTCTGCACCTTGGCAGCTTTTGCAGATCATTAATACAAAGACAGGGCTGTTAATCTCTTGGTCCCAAGATAGAGAGGCTGGGGCACAGGTGGGACCATGCCTGTGGTCACAGAGCAGGGGAGCGCACCCAGAGCCACGTTAGCTCCCAGAAATGTCCCCACAGGACCTGGCCTGGCCATCCTGCACTGACAGCAGCCATCGTGTTTGGGGGTGGACCTTGGGGTAAGTCCTGATGCAAGGTGTGTCTCTGTGAGCCCCCTGCTCAGCTCTGTAGCACTTTTGCTGCCTGTGCCCTTCTTTAGCAGTGGCTTTGCAAAGGAGCATCTCCTTCTCTAGTATTAGTGAGATCTTATTCCCATTGCTTGGATTTCTTATCCAATTCAAACCTTTTATCCCTAGCGGTATGTAGAAGAGTTTAACACCCTTGCTTTATTTTTCAGGTCTCTTCTCATCAGAGAAGGGCAGGAACAAAGCTTGGCAATGAAAGGCAATTTCTCCTAACCCAGTGGGCGAGCACAGCGTGGTAAGAGTGCTTTTAAACAACAACAAAAAAATCCAATAACTTCCATATAAATTGTCCAGGAGAGAAAACTTTGTGTTTTTGACATTTGTAGCTGTTTCAGCATTTTTCTGTGGAAGATGAAAAACTTTTGCATTGAGCAAAACACAGATTTATGATCAATAAAGTGAAGTTTAACAGTTTATAGGCACCATACATTCTTTTTTTTTTAAAACTGATATTAAAAACTATTTTTCCCTCCCAACAATGTGAGAAATCCTCTCCAGTGTCAGTCAGAGTTTCAGCATAGTAAAGCAGCCAGCAGAGCATTGCAGGTAATCACTGGATGGGGTTTCCAGCAGGATGAGTTGCCACCCAAGCCATCCCTCTCTTATCTTCATGGAATCTTGTGCAGTAAAACTCACAGATGCCCCTTAAGATCTAACTATAGACCTCAAGGTCTTGGGCTAGGCTCACACAGTACTTTAGAGGGTTTGGGAGGAGAAGGTTGCTGCAGGTCCCTTTCTGGACCAAAAAATAGAGCCATTCCTAACAACTCTCCAACAAGGTTCTGTTACCTAAGATGTAATTTTGAGCATAAAATTATTCAGTATAGGGCCAATTCTGCTGCCATTCAAACCAATAAGAAATCTCCCTTGATTAGATTTGTTATAGAGCCAGAGAAGTGAGATAGCTCTTGTTTAATGCTCCCGTTTCCCTGATTTTGCAGTCTCTGGGCGTCCTACACATGATGGCATGTGGAAGAGCTCCTATTGCCCTTATTTCTTCAGCATGTTCCTCTTTGTTGGGGACTATCTCAACACAAGATCTACAGCAAAAAATAGGAAAGGGTCCATTACCTGAACAAGGCCTGCCTTTGCTTCATTTTTTCTTTTACTACAGGGCATCTGATGAAGCCAATAAATTTGTCAAGGAGATAAGTTGGACTAAATAATCCCTGAGGTCTGCACAAAGGACAGCATCACAGCGTATTCGCACCAGTCAGGTCGCCTTCCTCCCATGATGTGCCTTGAAATTTATCACCCGGTTGTGAGCATTAACTGCGTAAATCCCCGGTGAATTGATGGGAGAAGGGAACCTTGCTGAGGTTTATACGGTGGGTCTTAAACCCTTAAGCGCTGGCGGCAGCGCACGCTCCCCATAAAGCTGTGCTTTGGTAATTTACAGACACAGCCCGGCCGCGACTCCTCTGTGGAAATTGGGTTGAAAGAAGCGGGAGCTCAGAGCTGAGCGGTGGCACTTGAGAAGGCCCACGGGGTGCTGCAGTTTCTTTGGAGCATACGGCTGTTTTCACTTGATTAAGTAAACTTGGTTCTTGGAAGATCTGAGAAGTGGCTTTTAGAGAGTTCTGACTAAAAGCTTACAAGTTTTTCCATTTCTTCTGAAGAGAAATTTACACTCAGAAAATTAAAGGATCTACAAAGTGATTTTTTCTGAAGCAAATCCTGACGTTACGAGCATCTTAAGCACTCGCTCTGCATATCTGTGCTAAACTGCATCTCCTGACTGACAAAGCCGTCTCCTCCTAAAAGCAACTGTTATCAAATTATGACTAGTGCATATATAACGTTTGTGTTTAACAAGACGACAGAAATGCCACCTTAGTAAAAACTGATTATGGTTACAGCTGAACAATTCACATCATGCAAGATTTATAATATTAGGGTTATGCAATCATCTAATCGGAGAGACAAGCCTTGAGTAATAATATGAAATGCATGTACTTCAATCTGCAACAGTAGATTCATTGCTGTTTTCTTATTAGCTCATGCTAGCATTAGGGCTGCATTATCCATTTTACCATAGTCTAATTCAGCATTTCCATCTGAAAACATATGCACAATAAGTGATCTATGCCAAACAATGAAATGGAGACAAAGCCATTTGAGTGACTTCGCGGCTATAAAAATATACATAATCTGTATGTCTTTTGGCAGTTCTCGATACTTTATACTACATTTCTTTGCATGAAAAGTTTTCCCAAAATAAAGAAAAAGAGATAAATTGCCCCTTTTCTTCCTTGGAGAACAATCCTTCTGGGACTGAACCAGAGAAGGAATCCAGCCTCTGAGTTTTTCATCCTGCAGGTGAGACATCAGATCATGTTATTATTGCTATACCAGCTATTGGGGAAGGAGCAGGTTAACTCAGGATAGAAGAGATTGAAGTAGCATCTTCCAGCCCAGATAAAATTGCTAATATTTCAACTGAAAGGGAATCTCTGCTGTTTCTTAGAAGTGAAACATTCCCGATATTTTATAAACATGGTATTTTAATCCGACAAAGAACAGCAGCGTATATATTTATAGCAATATGTATAGAAACTCTAATTGGTTAATTATTGTACAGAGAAGTCATAGTGCACTTCAGGTTAAAAACATGCTATTTGTGGGGCTAAGGAGTTGAGGCATCTTATTTCAAAGGCTCATATTATAAAAGTTGACAAGTGTTTATAATGCAATAATCAAACTAATTGACTGAGATCTCTGATTAAAATGAAGCTTTTCATGCAAAGCTCAGACTGAGATTCCCCTTAGCTGCACGCAGCAGCTGAGTTCATCTTCCCGAGCCTGTGCAGGCTTTGATCCTGTGAGGCACTGGGGTCTGGGGGCATCGGGCAGGTGTGGGAGGACTGGGGACCTCACTGAACCAAGCCCTTCAGGTAATTAGTTGTACATGTAGGTGGATACATCAGGCTTCTGCTACAATCACAGTTCTCAGGGAAAAAAATAATATTTCAAAGGTAAACAGAAGACATTTGTGTCCTGGAGTCTGATTTATTATCCACATTCTATATAGCTGTCATTAAATGAACAGGCTAACATGCACCTATTCATCACGGGGGGAAATGAACAGGCTGCTCTCTTCTTGCCTGGAATTGTTCATATTTCTGGAAACTAAAAGCAGTGTCTAGGAAAGGAAAGAATGCCTAAAATGCCATAAGATATTTGATTTATTCTTTTCAGGCATTACCTCTCTATGTTCTCTGTGCCTGAGAGTATTACTTAAGTCAATCGATCTTAGAGACTGTTTCTAGCAATCCCCATTTCCCCCAAAACTCCCCACTAAAGACCTTAATCTGCCTCCTTTTGTTGTTACTGTCATTAAAATAGACTCAAATCGATTGGTAATTTTTGTTTTACTTGGAAGGTGCAATTTGATCCAAAGATATCTATTCATCTTCTCATTTGTATTGCCAACATTTCAGTTGTGAGTCTGCATACAGTAAACTGCAATATCCATTTGAATTCCAGGTAAAACAATTCTCAGCTTGCTGTTTAATTACATGAGAAACAGAAAACAGGTGATGCTGCCCGACCAAAGGAGCTCTCTGAGTGCTGATTCAGGGAGATGACTGGAAATATTCAGATTTTTCCTAGCAGGAATTAATTGCTGGAGAAAACCCAGGATGATTTTAATTCACGAATAAATAGAATTATGAAGTATTTGTGGATACAAAGAGACCCATGATTTAATAAACTGGAAGGAATGACTGGTACAATCTAAAAATTGCAATCAAAATGGTTGTTTCAATAGAAAATTGGATTTTGGTTAAACCATACCTTTCATGATAAGGCTCTCTTGCCTCAGATATGTGGTTTTCCTCACCAAAATATGGAATGCTTTTGGCTGAAACTAAACAAAATCTTTTGGTTTTCAGATAAAAAGCATTCACTACTTTAGTCTGTAATTTTTTTTTGTTGAAAACGCATTTTTCAGGGCTTTTCCTATGTTCTAGTTCCTGGCCCTGGCTGGCAATTCACTTATCACTCATTTGTGCAATTTAAAAAGTATTCTCTCTGCAATGAGACTGGGACCTGTGCAATCACCACCAGCATCAGTTTTGCAGGTAGAAAGTTGCTGGCAGTGTTTTCACAGCTGGGGGGGACTGAGGGAACCCCCACCACAGAGCAGCAGGGCAGGACCATGTGCCAGTAAGTCCCTCCATGGACCTTGCTTCATCCCAGCTTCTCCAGCAGATCCCAGCTCAGCACAAGGAGCCACACTGATGGGGAAGCCTGCCCTTTCTAGGCAAGTTTCTTCCCCCCAAAAAAGAGTTTTTGGTGGTATCCAGCCAGTGAGGGGATGAGATGCATTTGGCTCCAAGCACTGGTCAGTCCCACTAATGATTAACTCTGATTTTTCTTGCCAGCTCTTTTCTACACCCACTCTCAGCTGTTAAGGCTTTGGGCTGATTTTTTTGTTTTGTCTTTTCCAGCTTGGGGAAGCCAAGGGGGAGGGAAGGGGGACAAGGAAACCCTCTGCCGAAGACAAAGCGGACACAGGGAAGGCCATCCCTGGCAGGGGAGATGAAAGGATGCTGTTATTTGACAATAAGGGTGTGTGGGTGTCTCTCATCAAACCCGCTGACACCCAGTGCTGAGCCACACAAAACACCAGGGTGGGGGCTCGGCAAAGATAAAAGCAGCCGTGGCCCTGAGGGCCCCTCTCTCTGCTCTGCTGCCGTGTCCAGTGAATTAAAGGTAGGTGAGGCACAGGCAGAAATACCTTCCCGTGCTGCTCCATTGAGTTTTGCTCCTCTTTTCTGCTTTGCCTTGTAGTCACCAAGTGAGGAAAGAAGGGTCTTGGGCACCACTTGACATCTGCTCTGGCTGCTCCACCCAAACCTCTCCAGCCTTACCAGACGTGCCCTTTAAAGAGAAATCTCTGCTGTGCTGATTTGAAATAGAGAAAAAATTTAAATTGCTGGTTCCTGGCAGTGCAACTCCTCTGTTTTGCTGTGATTTCTTAAAACACAGACCTGAACACCTCAGCCTACAGAGGCAAGAACACGTGTGTGGAGGAAGGTGAGGCACCGTGATTTAATTGCAGTTTGAGCCTTTCTTGCAGCTTCACAGATATTTCCTGGCTGTACATGCACACACACACTAACACATCCCAGAAATGGCATCAGAGGATAAGACCACACTGGAATTGCTTATGTGCAGCAAAAATCCAAACAAAGAAAAAAAAAGTCAAGGTGTTTTGTTCTGGTTTTGTGTGGAGGAGAAAAAGTCGGGATGCTAACAGACTGGTTTAGGACAAAAGTGATGCTGTTATGAGTGGGTCTCACCCTCCCTTGTTCTATTCCCTCCTAAATACAAAAGAACCTGCAATCCAATTAGTGCTGAGTGTGTATGAAGCAATCACATTTAATAAACAGAGCTGGTAGGTTTTAAAAAATACAGTCTTGCCCGTGACCTTTTCCTACTTTTGTTGGATGTAATCTGAAATTCTGCTCTTTCTATTTACACTTGCAGTTTAATTAGAGCCAGTTGTTCTACTGTAGTCTACCTGCTTGTAGGCACGTGGGGGAATGCACATACACACACACACACACGTTTTTTGCACAATTTCTCTGTTGTCCCTGGATGCTGCTGAACCAAACTTCATTCACACAGTCTCTCAGTAGATTAATGATGACAGAGTCAGTGTGTGCATGCATGAATGACATGCTCTGGTAACAAATCAGGAATGAGGAGAAGGATTGGTGTCTTTTAAATGGGTTTGGGACAGTAGCATGTAGCTTTATTTTTTTTTCAGTTTAAGTTCTGATTTGCTCTTCTTTGATTCATTCATTTCATTGGAGGAGGTGCCACAGAAGGCTCTCAGCTCACTGTACAAAGAGGAGTGATCCCCTCTGAGCCCTCTTTTTAAATCTTTGAGAGTAGACAAAGCAGAAAAGACCTGACAGAAGCAGAATGAACAATAAGCTGCATTTTCCAGAACTGATGGTGAAAACCAGGAAGATTTTGGCTGGGGTGAGGGGTAGAGGATTCAAGAGATGGAAAACAGAATTAAATCTGTTTAAACCACAGGTTCCAGTGGTTAAATCCATCATGTCTGGGGAACCTTTGATTCTGCCATTGCTGGGAGGCAAAAACCTATTCCAAGTACTACATACCAGGGCAGGCAGGTCATGAGCACCCAAATGCTCTGGTTACTCCACACCCCCATCACAGCTTGGCCAGGACACAGAGCCCCTACAGTAACCGAATGAGACTTGTAACATTCCCTGAGCACACCTTACAGACTGGACAAGGAGGGTGAGGGAGGAAGGTCAGTGACACTGAGGAACTGAGCGACAGTCTGCTAGATTGGCATCTGTGTCTTCCACATTTGGAGAAAACACTCGCCATTCAAGAAAGCTTTTTAATGAAAATTAGGAATACCTTTGAGCTGTGGTTCAAAAAATTCTTTGTGGAGCACCAAGTAAGACTGATGCCCTAAACGTCCTGTTTGCTTTCCTACTTTCTTGAATAACAGTGTAGTTCCAAGTTATGCTGCTTTCGGTGGCAAAAGTAGCATTAAAAGTTCTCACCTTCTGCTCATTCCCCTCATCTCTCAGATTGCTTCTCCTTTCATCTGCCCAGGTTAAAAATAATTCCCACCCACATAAACCCCACAAGGTAGAGGTTGTAAGACTTGCTAAAACTGGCTCCTCTACCAGAGGCATCGTGGCACAGACCTGCAGGCTCCTCACCTCCCATCACCCTAGTGCCAGACTTCCCATACCCCCCAAAATGCACCTGAGGTGGCTTTGAAGTTCTCCCCCTCTGCCTGCCTGCAGCGCTGCCCGCGCCTTGGATTTACGAGCAAGGGGAGCACGTGGAACCAAGTTCAAGAGTTGGTGGTTTCATTTGCATATGAGAGGCCAAAATAAGCAAATAAAAACTGCCACACAAAACGAACCAGAATTGGAATTGGCTAAACACTTCCCCATAAAATGGATTTTAGAAGTGACTCTTGAACTCTTCAGTGAAAAGACAGATTCATTTTCAATGGAGTTTGATCTTGCTCTTCAGCTTCATTTGTAAGACCAATTACAGAGCATTTTGTACAACAATTACGCGCATTAAAACCACTCTGTTCCATTTGATGAATTTTAATAGTAATTGAACAGAAGAACCCATCAACTGAAAGATTGTCCAATCAAGTATGCCCACACACTGAACTGTAATTTCCACTCCACAAATGTGCAATGCCATTTGAAACTACCAAAGTGTCCTCTCCCCACCAACACCCAAGCAGATTCTTGGGGATTTGTTCCAAAACAACTTTATTCTTTGAGGCTTTAAGTACACAGAAAACACATTGACCATGTTCCTGTGGTAATTCCTGGGTACAACTTTGTCCAGCAAAGCTCCCTGAGGCTCATTCTTGACTAGACACTCACAGAATACTGGTGACCACAAGTGTTTGCCTGGAAGCACCCTACAAATGCCCCTTGTTGTGAAAAAAAGAAGGCATTTTTTGAGGAAGTCCCTCCAAGGGACTTCATAAGAGGTTGTAAGAGCTGGGTGGCTGCTTTGTGTCATTGTAGGACATGAAGTCCACCACCTGGACTATGGATTTGATATTTACATTTGAATCAGGTTCAAATTCCATTGCAAAGAGTGTGCAAATTGGTGGATGAAGAAACATAGGCCTGGAACAGATAATTTGAAGACAGACCCCCCCAGCACCACTGAAGAATATATATTTGGGCTAGAAAAGTCCAGATAAATCCCTTTCACATGGTCACCACAAACCCTAACAAGCCTATCGCTGATGTTATGAGTCCAAAAGCCACAAAAGCAACGCGGTACAGCAAAGCCAAGAGATCAAAGGCATCACAAGTGTCCTGGGTCTCTGAAGAATGCTAATGCATTTCTTCATCTTTGTTGTGAACATTTTGTTGTTGTTTTTTTTCTACTAAACTTGCCCTTTCTGTCTGGGGTTGGCCCGTGCTGTACTGAGAATTCCTCGAGGGAAGTTGTGTTCTTCATTGGGTTTGCTGGAAATTAGAAGAACAAAAGAACTGTTTTGATGAACTTGCTCTCAATGGGATTTCCAAGTTAACTTGGGAAACAAAAGGAGATTGCTACAGTTTAGATCAGTGGGAGATAAGTGTCCAACTGTCAGAGCCGTCCTTTGAAGTGGGTTTCCCCTTGCCAGTGGTTGCTGCAACTAAGTTCAATTTAAAGACAAAAGATGAAGTCTTGGCCTTACTGAAGTCAGTAAGAGTTTTATCACTGACAACTCAGAGGCCAGGACTTCACCCAAGATGTTTGTACAGGCACTAACTTTAGCATCTGTTGAGAAACACATGAAATATTTATGTTGAAGAGTGAGACTGTATTGTTTTCTTGTACCTCATTCTGAACACAAGAATGACCCTGCCTCACTGGAAAATCACCGGTCTGCTCTGAAAAGAGCATCGTTTGAGTTGAGAGATACCTTATCCCAGTGTGATCAAATTAAGAGTTACAATGTGTTATTTAAAAACCAATTACTATACATTTTCTCACTGAGATATATCTAACTTTTTCCCTGCTATCTTTCATTTTGGTTTAGAACAGGAGAAAGATGAGCAGTGGAAGTTTTCCCTATAAGTGGAAAGATCTATTTCCTCCCCAGCTAAGATTTCAATCCATGGGTCCTTATATTTAAAATATTTGAAAAATCCTGCTTTTGAAAGCCCAAGAATGCAACTTCTACTGAAAGTACTCAAAGTTACATATTTCTGTACATTGTGCAAGGCAATTAATGTGTGCAAATTTCTACATAAAAGCTACAGATTATTAAAGATCTGCAGAGAATCTCAGTCAAGAAACAAACCTCTCCAGGCTTCTGAAATGTGGGCAAACAATTCTGGCATAAACCACATTTTTTTCAAGATTTCTTCCCCTCTTTCCTCCCAGATGGAGACAAGTTCCAAACAAGCGAGATCTAGGGAGAGGAGGAAGGTGGTAGGGGGCAGATAAAGGGGGAGACACTCTCAGAGATCTGTTTGAAAAAAAGCTTGCAAATAGAAGGCCAGAGAGTTTTTTCCCCAGTTGTCTCTTGGTTCCATCCCCCTTTCAAATATCATCTCTTATTTGTTTCATTTTATGTATTTTAGCATTTCAGTCACTGGCTGCTATGTTGGGGTTTTTTCACCCTTCACACACCATCACATACTGCCTGCCTTTTTTTTGACCACACTCTGTGCTGTAATAATAATAATAAAAAACTGGGCTTGATTTTAATTTGTGTAATGTTTTTGTTAAAAAAAATAAAAACCCAACAGCCTAATTAGGAAACCCGTTAAATGGCTGCAATTCAAATATAATTCTATTAAATTCTCCCTGTAAAGTTAATGTTACAGACTTTTTAACAGATGTTTTAATTAGACATTGTTATTAAAGGGAATACTGTAGAAATTAAAAGCAGGCCCTAAATGTGTTAACAAAGACACTTTTCTTGCATGGCGTCGATGGTGGCAGAAACATTAGCAAAGAGATTTTGGCAGCAGGTCATGAAAAAAAAAAAAAAGAGGAATGTGTTAAAGGAAACAAAATGCACTACGAGATATGCATTGCTCAGCTACTATGTGATAGGGCTTCATTTCACATCCAGCACCACCTCGGGCCATTGCCTGAGCTGGAGAGGAGCTGGGGAAGATGCTTCAGCACAGAGCTAATGGCACCATGTGAGGAGCACTGTTACTCATCAGGAAGAGGGATTTGCTTGTGAGACACTCACAGCTTCAGGGATTTCCAAAGCAGCATCAGTGTTGGCAGTTGTTTAGGTTTCATCTGCTGCCTCTATGGGTTGGGTTATTTTCTAACTGACTTCTTGTGATTTTGGGGGAAGAAGGCTTAAGCAAACTGCATGATACTTTGGGCCCTGAAGAGGCATTTTCTGAGATTTATAATACTAGGACCAAATTGCAGGTGGAAAAGGGGAGAAACTGGTCAGGCTTCACAACAGGTCTGCTGGGGATTGTGGGGTGTGCAAGCCTGGCAGGTCTTCGTTTCTGCTGTACCAGGCCAACAAAAACAGTCCCTTATATAATCTAATACTAATGGCTGCTGCAAGGTAATGCCATTTTGTGGGACTGTTGCCCTAATCTGGCCATGAGTTCTCCCTGGTGCCATTGTCTGCTGACCAGAGCTCTTCCAGAGAGACTCAAAGAGAAATGAGTAGACTTGATCAGGAAAGGAGAAGGAGCACAGATGGATGTAAACAGTTGCATGCCTTGTGCTGGGTGCTGTGAATATTTACATTAGCCTAGAGGTAATCAGTTTGGACTCCAGGAAAGAGGGAGGGTGGGTGTTCCTCAGGAGGCTGCCTGACTTGATGTCTCTGTTCCAAAGTAATACCAGCTCTACCTCAAACATCCTAACACCCATGCACCAAACCAGCTCTGTTATATCACTTCACCTACAGACTGTTTCTGATGCATTTAGCTAATGCTAGACCTTAGCCCCTTTTCCTGTAGGCACCTCCCACTCTTCATCTTCACAGCTCTTGAAGAAGCTGAGGACAGCAGTTGACACTAGAGGAGGTAGAATTTTTGCAATGTTTTTCACAGGGACTTTGCTTTTGTTCTTTCTTGTTTATTCACTTGGGAATATAAATTGCATTTCTCTAAGAATCTATTTTATCTCCATACAGTAATAATTATATACCCCAGAGTTCAGTTTCTTGCCCCAGGTCAGCTTTCTGCTGCCCAGCACTTATGCAACGGTCAGAGGGTGAAACCTGAACTTTTCTGAGCAGTTTGGTGAATAATGCAAGGAGCAAGACAGGCAATACTGACATACAAGCTTACAGTGTCATCAAGGGCTTTAGGGCATCATTTCCCTAAAGACAGAGCTTGGCTATGATGTCACCACCAGCCCAAGGTGGCCATTTAGGGGTTTTAGAAGAAATTTCTTACTAGCTGAATAGATGAACCTGACATTTTAAGGGGTTTCCCCCTCAATCCCTTCCCCTTGTTTCTAATAGATGCTGCTGGCATTGCATCCATGAGTTAGCAAGTGACAGCTGCTCCTACCTGCAATAGATGTGCTCCTTGGAGTACATGGTAGATGAGAAGGGAAAGCTACTGAAGCACTGTGAGGTTAGCCAAGAAGAGAGAAAAGCACCAGAGTAGAAATCTCTGAGAAGTGCAGAACAGGTTCATGCTGATCAGGTAATTAGCGTTAGACAGTGGGATAGGGATAGACACAGGTAGATGAGCTGGCAAAGCTGCATGAGATAGGATAAACAATTCAAAGCCATCTAAACCCTCTGATTTCTTCTCTCAGTGAGAGGAAGAACTTCTGCCTAAAACACTAGGAGAAAATCTGATAATCACAGCTCTGAACGTTTTATCCCTGTCATCAAAACCTCTGTTATTGCCCACTCTGGGAAGAAGAATACGAGCCGAGAGAGAAAAGACACCTGGGAAATCATGTTAAAGTGATGTTATCATTGATATTAGCGAAAAGTGTCAGCTCTTGTTCCTTCTTCTATCCATAGATCTCATTCCTTCAGCCACATCCAGCTATTTATAGACTGGAGACAGGCCAGACCCAGAGCAGGACTTCCTCAGAGCTCAGAGAGGTTTGAACCAGCCAGTGACTCCTGTGAACATCTCTGTGAGCATCTGCACAACTGGGGTTTTGCACATTCTCACTCTCATGTGTTTTCAGGCTTTGTTTACAATTTACTCTTCTTTGTTATCCCCTTCCCTTTAGAGGCCTTTAGCTTAAAAGCAGTGCAGTAACCAAATTAATGCAGGTATTCACATTTTAATGACCACCTGAGTCAAGAAAACTGGAAAATCATTCCTGTGCAGCCATAAGGGTAAAAGAGAGAGGTGCAAAACCCCACCAACAGAGACAACTGCCTAATTAACTGATGTGAAGCCAATGTAAAAAAACAGAACCTAGAAAACAAATGAAAACCTGCACAGCAATTACTTCCAAAAAGGTAACACTTTCCCAATTAAAGCCATTCTAAGAACTTTAGTTAATTACGTAGGTTTTAATCTGTCTCTCTCTCCCCCCTCCCCTTTTCTCTCTCTCTCTTTTATTAAAGTCCATCAGGGCTCATGATGTGTGGGAAAAGTGCTAACATTTGCAAATTGCTGGTTTATGATAAATGAATTGTGGAAACTCAGCCCCTTGCTTGGGGCCCGGCTAGATTGCAAAGCACCAGCATCTCCGGCTGCTGCAGCCCTGACCCTGACTTTACACCCATTGATCACAACTGGTGCATAGCCATGACCACCAAATGCATACATTGTAGCTGGGGGACTTGCTTTTCCCATAGTATTTCATCATCGTTCCACATCGCGAGAGCCATAGTAACCTTTGGCATGCCATCCTGTAAGACTAATACCTGCAGGAGATTTCCTCTTGCCCCAGTAATCACTGCTTCAACTGCTCCATCTCTAAAAAACCCTGAGTCATTAACCCAGCTTTGATTTTCAAAAAATACCCATTGATTTCAATAGTGCCGGGAAGGGAAGAAAGGGCTGAGCATGTTGGAAAACCAAGCCCTAAATAATTCTAACATCTTTCCAGATACATGCTGCCAGCTCTCTTCTTCCTCAGGTCAACACCAACCCCTCACATACCTTCATCTTTTATTCTTCATCTGTTTGCTCCACTCCATTTTGAATCAGCCAAGGGGGAACACACCACTGAGAGCTCAGCAAACTGCCCCCAACAAGAACTCTCTTCAGCCTCCCTGGTTCCTGGTTGATATAGTTCTGACCTCACCCACCACCCCAACCATGATCACCTGGGGGCAGTGGGGCCTCACCCAGGTGGGCCAGGTTCTGTCTCTGGGGCCTGAAAACACTTGAGGAACAGAACATTCTGCTGGGTTTTGACTCATCCACAGGTCAACTCCAACTCGGGGCTCACAGCCCAGGCCCCTGCACTTCAAGGTATAACTTTGATTTTAGACAGAAATTTACAGCATCTTTTCTGGATGTTAATCCCAGTGGTCCTCAAGGATGTAGCAGGAAAGAGAGCAAAGTACATTTAAGGATATCATGGGAGTGACATGTAGCATGTGCTCCAGCAATTGCTCTTTGTTATCACTGCATGCTTGGAGTGCTGGGGTGCTCCAACAACTCAAAGCATAGTCATGTTTGGGATTGCACAAATATATAAGAGAAACACTCTGTTCCACATGAGGGAGATGTGCAAAGTCAGCCAGGGATGCAGGGGACTCATCTCAGCCTCATGCAGAGCACAGGAGGTGCTGGTGGCTACCTTGGTTAGTGGGATGTTATCAGTGTGCAACGCTGTAAAGTGAGTTTTGTGTTGGCTTTAGGGACTGTTTATGGTTTCAGGGGAAACAGAACCGAAAGGAACGCAGAGCTCGGCAGCTGCACGTCAGCTGAGATTCCCACACAGGGAAATTGTTTCCATTCACACGTCTGGGGCTGCAGGCAGATCCTGATCCTGCTTTAATGAAAACAATTCCTCGAAAGTCAAGTGCATTTTTCTGACTGGCACATGGATGTGCTATTTTCTCTGCCGAGTCTGACATATCATGCTGAGCATATGGAAGAAAGCATTCAGAGGTGTGTGTCAGCTCTTACGCACACGTGCACATGCAGAGAGGGAAGGGAGAGTTCCTCAGCTTTAGCATCAGATGTGAAACCCACCATCCATGAAAGAGTCTGGGTAAGAGATGATAATGTCCCAAAGAGACACAAAGTAATGAAGTTATGGAGAGCTGGGAAATGTTGGTATTACTTTATTAGAGTGTACTGAAGAGAGCTTGTGAGCTAGTGCTCTACGGGTTGTATTCAATAAAAAAATAATACCTCTGGTTCCCACACATGGCCACTGAAGTACCAAAAAATCAATTTTAGTCATTCAATTGGGCCCTAAGGTGCAGCAAAATGGGTAAGATTCACAATAGCGCAGTAAGGAAAGATGTACAGTGTCTGGCTGAGCAACATTTCTCTGTTTCCCCTCTAGTTTTGATCCACATGGCAGCAGGACCGGTGGAGCACCCCTCTGCTGACACAGAGGTTGCCCACAGACCCAGCTGGTCCCCCAGTCTCCTGGGGAAAGCCTTCTGCCCTCTCCCCTCTGCTAAAACTCACTCAAACCTGAAGAATCTGGTGTAAAACCACCAGTGTACATGCCATGGGCAAGCTGCGATGCCATGGCTGCAATTTGGGGGGCTGCAAAGGCAGAAGCACTGGTGGTAGCACCCAGGAGTTTTAGCTCAGTCTGAGGAGGTGACATCTTAAACACATCTTTGACCAACATGGAAATGGGATGTGGAGTCAGATGCATCCACAGAGAGGCCATCCCTGGACACTTAAGATATGAATAAAGCGAGGAAGGTGGAAATTGGTTTTGATATTAAATTTTAACAGAAAGGTGAAAAGTGTCTGAAGGGAGAAGGGCTGGGAGGGGCCTGCCAGAGCTGGCTGGCATTTTCCAGGCAGCTCGGTCATGAATTCAGTGTCGGTGTCAGTTCTCTCTTGTCTTTATTAGTGCTCTGAAGCACAGTGTCTGAAGCAAAAGTTATTGAATTTTCACTAAACCCTTCCCACATGCAAAGGCTTTCTCTACTTTAATGTTCAAAAAAGTCCAAGCCGCAGCCACCGTCTCTAGCATGTGCCCATATCGTTTCTCATTATAGGCTGAGGTCCAAAACCAATACGAATTAAATAAATATCCCACTGAGAGCTGTACTTTTGAAAATGGCCTTATTGCAGTGCAGATGTGCGCTATCTAAAACCAGCTTAAATGCTTTATTTTTTTATATATATATATCTAAATTAAGAAAATAAAATAAAATCTAAATATTATCCTGGAAGGAAGTGTATGCACTGGTGGATGTTTGATTTTCATTTTTCTCCCAGCATGCTCTGTCCTTTCATCCTATAATGGTTCTTCTCTATTAATCCTTCTCAAAACCCACAGGTAGAGATGCTTATTGATAGAAGGCCAACGTGTATCTCAGTTTACAAAGGCATATTAAAGGATACAAGTAACATATTTCTCTTGATGTCTTCTTATTAATGCAATTCCACTCAGAATATTTTGGCATAAGAGGCATTGCCAGATGGAAGATAAAACTTCACTTTTATGGGTATTTTAAGGAAGAAAACATTTGGTTTGCATCAGTTCTAAACGAATAATATTTATTGCCCTAATGATTTGTATTTTATAAGCAGGATAACAAAAAGCACTGTCAATTACTTAGTATTTTAACAAGGTTTTTTTTTAAAAAAAGGCCTGATAGCATCAAGTCATTTCAAATGATCAAGTGCTTTTAAAGCTAAACTGTAATAACCCAAAGCAATGGGTTGTTTACATAATAAAAATAAATAAACACTGACCACAGCTTGGCTGTATTTAAAGATTCTGTCATTTGTTGCCACAAATCGCTGCGCACAGCAGGCTCTGGGGAGCCCAGTGTGTTCCCATCACACACACATCAAACACACGGGGCTGGAGGGCTGGGGAGCTTCGGGGCTGCTCCTGGGTGGGTTTGGGGAGAAGTGCAGTAAATTCTGCAAGTCTTATTTTCCCAGGACATCAGCAGCTCTCCTGAGGTTGGTAAGGCTGATTCTATACTTAAAAAGGATCTTCCTCTAATTTTTACCCATCAATAATTTGATTACGTTAACCTGTCTTTTATTGAGGATAATAAAATTCCCTATTTTTTCTTATTTTACTCTTTTTTCTGTTTAATGTCTTTGCAGGCATTAGATCTGCAAAAAATGTTCAGTGGATCCAAACATGTGGCCTTTGTCCTGCAGCAGAGCCACCTTCACCCCAAGCCCAGGACCTGCCTGGAGCTCAGGGCTCCCAGAGGCACGACCTCCCCTGCCCCGTGCCAGGCTCATCTCACTTGGATTGGAGCAAAATGGTTTGTGCTTCTCAACACTAGAACTCTCTGGGAACAGCACATAGTGGAAATATTCTGAAAATTAAAGTTAAGGAAAAAAAAAAATGTTATTAACCTTTCAGAGGATGGGGAAGGAGAAATAAGTTACTTGCAGATGAACTCCTCCTTTAGCACCTGAGCCTGGTCTTTGGTCAGTCTCAAGACACCTGATCTGAAGACAAGCTCTTCAGAGAAGGTGCTCAGAGTGACTGTGACCTGTCTTGTGTCACACAGGACCTGCTGAAGGGTTTGCAGAGACACCAGTGATGGCAGCACTGGGCAGGACTTCTGAAACTGGTTCTGCATGGCAAAGAGTGGGTCCAGATTGCCAAGAGATTTTGGAAGGAGAAGGAACTGCATGATTTTTCTTTCTTCCCTTTTCTGGTATAAATTGAGCCCTCTCTAGCCCTTTGCAGTCACACCCATTACCAGTAATAACCAGATTTGGAAATTTTCAGTATTTGAGACACTGCTGAGGATGGTGAAAACTCCATCCCTGCAGGGACTCTGCGTGCTGTGAGACATCCTGAGAGAGCTGCTTCGATCTGGAGTTAGAGCAAGATTTTGTCAAGATAATGAGGAAAAACATTCTCTTTTTCTGGCCTGTGATGATAGAAGTACTTGTAATCATGTTCACATCAATGACGATCCCTTGACATTTGTGGCCTAGCTTTGTGGAATCAACATGTCAAAGGACTGACCTCTCCTGTCTTGGTGAGGTCATGCCTGCAGACAAGGGATGGGGAGGTTCCAAAGCCTGGGGTATTTTACGTATAAGCATGAAAAATACTTTCCACGCTGCTCAGGTAATATTTCAGAGGTGTAGTTGGTTCTGCTGGAAGTTTTTTCTGTCTGACCAAGTAGATGGACACTTGGCTTCCCATTGAGATGACTGCTTTTTCCCCATTCTCTTCTGATCAAGCATCAAGGGCTAGATGATGTTTCCCATTTTGGAGACTGAAGGCAAAGCAAAAGGAGACCTTGAACCCTGGCTGTGGTAAGGGTCTGTTGGACTGACATCAGGTTTACTCTGACATATTCCACAGGACTTAATATTAATTTTCAAACAATCTGGAATGCTGTTTTTATAAACAATTATTGGCAAGGGGAGGCGTTGTTTTTGGAAGCTCTTGTATGTACAGTAAGGGTTTATTTCTTCTTGTTTTGAAGTGCGGCACGTCTTTAAAAAATGCAGTTCAGGAAACATCTGCTGTCAATTAAGGAGTAACACATTAAGGCATATTAAAGTGCACTCTTATTAGTGTTTCAGCAATAAAAAGAAAGGTTTTCTATTTGAATCATATGTTCTTTAACACATCTGCCAGCCATCTGAAACTTGCAAATGTTCCTCAGTAAAAACATCTTCATAACCTTGTAAAAACTTAGTAATACACAGTGCTCTGTTTTAAAAAAAATCCCTTTATGGACTGAGTTCAGGTAATTCTCAAAGAGGTTATTGGGCTGATACTGAGAGTTTTGGGTAAGGACAGTGGCTGTGAATGCTCTGTCCACTCAGTCCCATTGAACCCTCTAAGGTGAGGCGATTGGAAAAGCAAACTTTCATTTTTATGAAAAGAGAAAAGCAGAAAACTCTTCCACAGGAAAATCAGACTTTTCATTTAAAAATTAATGTAATAAGGCTTTGGGGTTGGAAAAAAAGTATTTGATTTGGAAAGGAGTTGTTGTGTATTAGGCAAATGGGAGTTTCTATGCATTAAACTCCCCTGCTCTGCTCAGACTACATTTCCCAGTAGAGACACTCTGTGGTCTCTTGTTGTTTAGCAAAGTTGTTGCATAGCGTGAGACCTTGGTCAGGTGTATGACAGATATATAGGTCACAAGGGATCATTCTTACTTACACTGCTATGATTTCTGAGTGCAAACTATCCCAAGCTCCAGAAAGGTGCATGAGACTAGAAAGCTGAAGTCACTTAGTAAAAATGTTTGAAAGTAATAATGCATCAACACAGAAACTATTTTTTGGAGGCCCATGAGATGACACAGTTACCTGTGAGCACAGGTGAACGTGCTACTAGGTATGGGCATTTAGGTACTCAGCTCTCTCTGAATCTATACTATAAAATGAGGATGATGGCGTAGGCAAAGAGCACATCATCTTCACCAGTCCTGCTGGATTAAAATGTAGGCCACCTCTAGAAACCTCTAGGTAACTTTCTTGACATTGGGACATGGTGTGAACAGTTTGATGTGGGATTCTGAAACAGGGACGTGATGGGAATGGTGCAACATGGGGTCTGCTATGCTCTTGGCCATTTCCCAATGATGAAAGGAAGGCAACAACAAGGTTTGGCTGCAGTATGCCCTGAGGAAAAGCCTGAGCTTGGCATTTGTAGGCAGATAATTGCCTCCTTATGCTGCTGAAGTTACACTGTTGGTACCTCCAATGAGGACACTGTGCTGACCAACTGGGAACCTGAATAGTATTGTTTGAAGAGATTCCTTGTTCCACCAAATATGGTTTATGCTTCATTATCTTTAAAATTCCTTGAGAAAAAGTTAATCTGACCTTAAAGAGGGTGGGAGAGAATGAAAACCTGTTTGGGAAAAGACTTAAGCATTTTTATTGCTTTCCTTTCTGTTGGGAAATGCTTTAAACACAAATCCCAAAGCTGGGAGACCACTGAAGTATCTCATTCACAGCTACTTGATTAATTTTCTTACTGATACCTTGCAAAAGATTGCTACTGCATGGGTTAAAGCACCAGCCAATAAGCAAAGAATATTTCCTATTTCTGCATTTTTCAGGAGCTAGAAGCTGTTGTAATGGATGATGCAGCATCTGATGTTCAGTGATGGATACATCTGCTTGGCTAAACAATAGAAATCTGCCTAATTAGATGCTGTTTGAGACTGACCTGCTTCCGTGACTCCAGCACGCAGATCTTCTCACCAAAGGATGATACAGTTCTTCCCTAGAAAATCACAAATCAAAGCTTGATCATGCTGGTTTCCAACAGCAAAGGGATTGTTTATATTTTCCAGAGCTGCAGGGGGAAGTTTGCTGGAGGTTCCAACTACAGAGGGGAAAAAAGGAAATGTAACTTACATTCAGAGCTCACACACTAAATGCCATTTGCCCACTGGGCTTGCTCTTCATGGGGAGCTGCAAATTGCCCGTTCAGCTGCCAAGCAGAAAACAAACCTAAAGACAAATGCAAAAAAACTACTGTGCTTCTGAGCAGCTGGGAACTGTACACTTACTCAAGCATGGCAAGAGAGTGTGCAGCCAACCTATGGCAGGGGACTTAGAGGTGGGTCACCTTCAAAGCCTTATGAGCTTTCCAGTGGTCCCTGTAGGATTTGGACTCCTGGGTTCTATCCCTTGCTGGATTTCTTTCAGAAGTGCTAAGGAAGAGCAGACAGATCTGGATTCAGAGTGATTGGCTCGGGATCAGATTCAGGCTTGATATTGCTGTTTTGATGCAATTACTGAAAGTGTGATTCTGACAAGACTTCCTCACCCACAAGCAAATTTTTTTCTCAAGAACCATTCCCCTCCAGCTAATCTAGACTCCCCAGGTGAGTCTGCACTTCAGTAAGTTGTTAGGGATGCCTTGAAGTCCCTGATGCTGAAGACCCCTGAGAATAGGCTGGTCTTTACTAGGGCTTTAGATAACGCTATGATCCTGACTCCAGATTTGGAGGTTGATTATATATGAGGGAAGATAAACTGTTGATTATCTACAAGGAAGGCAGATGAGCAATTTCAGATAGCTCTTTAAGGAACTGAATGCTGGACATTGTTTTCTGCTTTCTCTTCTACCTCATGGGCATGAGTATTAACTTGGTTGCAAACGATGCAAAGGAAGGAGTCAGGTTTTTAGCAGCCACCACAAAATCACAGTGTTGTCCTCAAAGCTGGCAGGTGAGATGTCAACCATAGGCTCTTCATGAAAGTTCAAAGTGAATTGGGTAAATGATAGCTGAATGGCAAAAAACCTACCAGTGAAAAAGCTGTTTCCTGGCTGTAGCACCTAAATCCAATATCTCTACACTGCTCTGCAGCACACTGGTCAGCTCTGATACAACTTCACAAACTTGAATTTGCTTGCTGGAATAATCAACTCTCAGAAACCAAACAGTGCAAGGGGCAAAAGTTTCTTAATTGAATCTTTTCCTTCCCAGTGCTTGGGACAAAACATGTTGTACCTAGAGGAAAGCACAGTCATGTTCTTACAGGAGGGAATGAGAGGTAGGTTCAGGAGTTCAGGAAGGATGTTAGCAGACACAATAGCATGAAAAGAAGGCCCTTCTATGGAGATGAAGTTGTAAAAAAGCTGATTTAGGAAGCTTGGCTTCAAGATCGAGCTCTGCCACATATTTCTGGTGTGATCTTGAACAACTTGTGAGCATTAGACCCTCAATATTTATGTCATTAACTTCTTTTTGATCTTTCAGGATGGAGATGTTCAATTGCATGCTACCAGCAAGCCTCAGTTCTCCATCTCAAAAGCAAGGAAGATACAATCTCTTTGGGGAATTATCCTACAGAAAACTATGTTACAGTGAGACATTGAAATTTCATGGGATAAAGGCCCATAGACATATCTTGGATGATTATTTCTACTCTTCTGTTGAGAGATGGGTGCTGTCTTTGGGCACATCTGATGGTGAGCATGTTTTCTAATGGGCTTAGAAAAAAACTTCACTCCCTCTTGGAAACATTGCGAAGACACCCACAGTGTTGAGTTCTTACACTGCAGCTAATTTTCAAGGTTTGCAGCCACCACTGTCACCTAACAAGGCTTGAAGTCCCTGCTTTGAAGGCTTTGCCAGGATTAGGTAGTCACTGCAGTATTTCAGCTCTCCTTCGGCTGCCCTGCCAGTGATGGATACTGTTTAATTACAAAACCAGAATTTCTGTCATTTCTCTCAGCATGGCTTCTATTGGGGAAGATTAAACATCAGCCAAACATTACTGAATTACCTTTTTAAACCTATTATTTCAACATGATTAACTTCTCTTCTTTTCATTTAGCTGTAAGCAAAATCTTGTTTACAAGGCAAAAAAAATGCATTTGCTATAATATCGGCAATAATAATAAAAATGAACATCACAGGGAAATAATTTATGTGTAAACCAGCATAAAAATGTCGTTGATGCATGAGTTTCCTCTTCAATTAATAAAAAGGAGGAAATATTTGAAAATAATTTATCAAGGAAATACATACAGTTCATATATCATGCACTCACAAGGACTGTACCAGTATCCATTCCACAAATAGCAGTGTGACCTGGGCTATTGCACAGATGCTGGATTCCTTTGTGTGACCTAATTTGGAGAAGTTGTCTAGGACAAGACTTTGACTTTGTACCAAATGAAGATCCTGGGTCAAAATACTGATAAAAACAGTTTGCTAAAACAGGTAACAATTAGTGCTGGTTGCATAACCTGGAATAAATACAATGCAGCTGCCAATGATTCCAGCTTCATTATCTGCTTTTTGTTGAGGTTGTTGTCATCACCTATAAACCCAGGTGATCTATTCATAAAGAATAAAATGTTCTCTATTCTATGTATGATGGAACTAAATTTCAAAGTGATCATGGGTATAATATAAATAGAACATGAGGATCTTGCAGTTATCACTTCAAAACTATATTATCCAGAAAATGAAAGATTAAAATAAACCTAAAGGGGTAAATCTCAAAAGCAAGGAAGATACAATCTCTTTTGGGAACTATCCTACAGAAAACCATGTTACAGTGAGACGTTGAGATTTCATGGGGAAAAGTCTTACAAAGCTCAGTATCTACTGAGCTTCAGGGGCTGGTGAGGAAAAGGAGAAAAAAGAAAACCCACAACTAACCAGGTAACATTAAGTGCACCAGTTAAAGTTATCCCACCAACACATTTCTGTAGAAAACTGGTTAGAAAGGCAAATTCAAATGTAAAGCCTGAAAAGAGAATAAATTCAGATGTCAGAGTTTGCAGAACATGTGCTGCTACCTCCTGAGCAAAGGTTGTGCAGATCTGTAGGCATTTGCCAATCAAAATAAATAATCAGAAACACCACGGTCCTTCTGGCAACCAGTTGTGACATGGCTCCAGATCTGGGTGTGCTGGTTAAAGGCAAAATAGAATTCGTTTCCTTGACATTTTTCTTGTTTTTCAGATTTGTCCTTAGGTAAACACGTGTGAAATTGTAATTGCTAGAAAATGACAGTATGTAAAAGCTTTGTTATCCTTCCAGATGATGTGTTTGGCCCAAGGATTCAATAGCAGAAAAAAACTTCTCCTCTGTAGGCTGTCTGGTGTTGGACAGAGGTATCTCCCCTCTCTTCTGCCCTGGAGGAAGAGGAGGACTTAGAGCTATATGTTGAGCTATTTTTTTAGCCCTGCTGTTGTAACAAGGAGGAACAAGGTAGGAATAATTTGGCACAAAGCATTTGAAAGCCACTCACAATCTCGTAGGAGGTCTGTGCATTATTGCTGCTTGTTCCCAGACCCACAACCCCGCATTCCCTGCATTGCCAACACTGGGTGCAGGGCTTGGGAAGTCCCTGAAAATCCAGTTGGATTTGGTTTGGCACCCAAAAGAAGCAAAGGACACTTCTAACAAGAAAGACGAGCAAATGGGTCACTGGAAATGAGGCTGCTTTCCTGGAGCAGGGTTTTTTCCTTGCTTTCTCCCACAGCCTGGGCAAAGCCGGCTCCTGGAAGCTGCAGGTGGAGGGAAGCGCTGCTGCACATAGCTGGGATGTCTCTGGGGAGGTGTGAGAAACCTGATCGTCTCTGTTTGCTGAACCTACTTGTTCACTCCCTCGTGGCTGACAAGTTTCTGGGGATACTTATATCCCACCACCTGGGAAGGTTTCTCATACCACTGGGGAAAAAAACCCCAACAACCAAACATGCAGAAAACCAATGGGATGTTAAGCAGGAGTTTGCATCCAGAGAGGCTGGAGAGAAATCACATCTAGAATTCCTGTACATCTCCACAGCAGCTGTTGGTTTAGACTCATTTGCACCCCGAGAACAATCCTGTGACACCAGCCAGGGTGCTGAGCAGGGTTAACCACAGCCTTTGCTGCCTGCACAGACCCTGCTCTGCTGGGATGCTGCTGCCTGCCACAGCTGAGCCAGGGAGTCTCAACCTCCCAAGAAAGAGAAACCCTTGGCTAGCTAGGGCTAACTCTAGTTCCCCTCATCCCAGGCTTACTGGGTTGAGCCAGTGCAGTTAAACACCCTTTTTTTATGTATCACTGTATTGCCAAAGCATTGGCTGTGTTTAATGGAGTGAACTCAGTGTGCAGTCCTATTGCAGACAGATTTCCCAGGCAATGCCACATCCACCTGTCAAACTCTCAGAGAAAAAGCACTTGCAGATATTTCCTCAACTGCTAGCAGTCCCCTCCACCTCCTTCTCTCACATTTCTTTATTCATTTCTTCCTTACTCCAGTCTTCAAAAAATGAAGATACAGGTCTCACCTTGGTCCCAGGGCTGCTGGTGGTGTGTGGTTTTCCTGGTGGGTTTGGATGCTGTTGAACTGGTACCTGGTGGAAGGAACATCAAGGAGCACAGCTAGGGCACAGGGATGGGGTTTTCTCTCTGGAGCAGGAGGTTAAACGATTTTTTGTGCAGAGAAAGGGACATGGCACAAAGCATTTGTCCTGTTCCCTCCTTAATTCTGGGCTCCACCAGCTGTTTTCTGGAGCTGCAGGTGGACTTTCTGTTGTGATACAGCAACAACAGCATTTACAGACTAGAAATTACTCAGCCTGTGACCAGTTGCTGCTGTTTGCTACACCCAGCCAGTTTGCCTGTTAATACTTCAAACAAGCAGTTTTCAGTTCCTGGACTGGGAACACCAATCCTTTCCCTCGCAAATGCTAAAGGGTTTATTCCCTTTCCCTCCAAGGCTTCTTCTGGCCAGGATTTTAAAAAGTGGCATTAAATTTTGCTGGCCAGGGAAGGCACCTGTCCCAGGGTGGTTATTTTTAGCGGCAGAGCTGACATCCAATCCGGTAGCCCAAGTTGAAGAAGTTGGCCAGCATCATCTCGCTGTGAGATATGTTTTGCTTCAGCATGATTAACTGTAGTTAAAAAATGAGCTTTGAGGGCATATAAACAGGAAAGCAGAAGAGTTGCTTGGAAACATAAATCACACAAATATTAAATGGGAAAATACATCCAAATTGGTACTTGTTTGCTCAAAGCTATTTAAATGAAGGGAAATATCATCCCTTCTCAAGAAAGATAGTTCAGAATTCCCTCAAATGAGGCCTAAACCAGCAAAGACATGATGTAACCCTATATAGCCCAAAGCATTACCAATGCTGGGAAAGGAGAGCAGAACATTTTCTGGCTACATTTTTTGTTTCTCCATGGAAATGATGACGTCAGGAAGGATTGTGGCCATGAGACAAATGGGTTGAGGAGGCCACCTCAGCAGAGAGCTCACAGCTGGACACCTCTGTCTCCCCAGTTTCTCCATCTCAGCCTCATGGCAGCAACAGGAAGGAGATTTTTCTTTCTTATCTTGAACACAAATTGGTCTTTTAATGCCCTTGCTGATGCTGACAGCTAACTGGAGGGCAAGAAAGCCCATCCTTAAATTGACATCTTTGAGATTTGCAACATCCCAGAGAATTGGTGGGGCAAGGGAGCTGCATTTCTCTTTCCTCAAATTTCAGTGAAAATAGGAAAATTCAGTAGAAATAAAAACTTTTAAGAGCCATTTCTCCTACCGTCCAAGTCTCCTAGATGTTTTCATCTTCCTTTGTCTATGAGAAAGCTATAGCTGAGGTATTCAAGACCATATGTGTATTGTTCTGTGGCAACAAATGGAGGTTTCCATTCCAAAGCAAGGTCCCACTGGGCTAGGTGCTGCACGGAGAGAGCCGGTGCCCAAAGCCGCGATAATCCAAGTGTTTGGGAGCAACAAGGAGTGGTTTTACTTCTAGCCCTGAGATTTTTCCCACTAGTGGTAACAGGCATGATTTTTAGCTTGTGCTGAAACCCTAAGTAATAGCATTGCATGCTGCTAGATGACTGGGTTAGCTCAAGGAAACGGTTATTTATTCACCTGTAAAACAAATGAGTGCTCTCTCTGGGTTGAAGTGTATGTGAGGAACATGCCTCTCTACATCTCCCTAAAGTTATATCTCATCTTCCAGCTATGATTCAACATTTCCCTAAGTGTGTTGGCAGCACTCAGCTTGAAAGGTGATACAGCACCAGGCTCTCCAGCACTTCACCTGACCAGCGTCATTCACGTCCCTGCACCACCATCAGGGCTCTGAATAATGTTCACTGCTGAATGCTCACATAATTTTTTATTAGCCACTTCTGTTGGCTTCATGTCCTTCTTTGTACACATAACCAATATGCATTAACAGTTTCCAGTAGGTCCATTAGGATTTTCTCCCCGGTGTCCCTGGCAAACACGATAGCATTATCACAGGCTCAGATTTAGTTAACCCCTCCATATGCTGAGCAGTTCTCCTCCTCCACTGTTATCCGTGTTTCCTTTTGCTCACCCTGCTGAATTTCATTTTCAATAATTATTAGTAGGGGTGGGTTTTTTCTTCTTGAACACAGCAAAATGAAAATGCATAGTTTGGGGGCTTGCTTTAATTAGGTACTTCTATATAAAATCTGCTGTTGCATCTTTGTATAGAACCTGCTTCAAAGAAAACAAGAAAGAATGCTGGTTTGTTCAAAGTTTTTCACTGGCTTTACCCGTTGGTAGATAATTGAAGTGATGCTAAACCAGGCATGAACTTGGTTTGTAATATTAAAACCAAATCAAATTATTCCAAGAAAGCAAGTCATCAAAAACTGCTCAGGAAGGCACCAGGCAGGGATAGGCAGGGTTTGTTTTTCTGATGCTTTGGTCCAGTCAGGGTTTAACACTGGTTCAAACATGGACTGAAGTATCCTGCACATCTGACTAAGCCGAACTGAACTCCTCCAGGTTGTTAGATATGTTTAAAAGAGTGGTAGTCAGGATCAGCTTGCACGGTGCTGTTTTGGGCACAGAGATGTCACAGCTCTCAGCTCCCCCGTCGCAGTGACAGCCACACCAAAGCCTGCAGCAATAAAATCCTTGGGTGTTTACCTTGAAAGTGCTCCAAGGCGGCGATTCCTGTTGCCTCCTATTTCAAGGCTGGGGGAGATGCGTTCCAACTGCTGTGCCTCAGGCTTGTGAAATATTATATGGTGAAGCTAAATGCATGTTTATTTTAACAATAATAGCTTTACATGAGGGGAACCCCTAATGGACTTGTTCAGCAAGACTGTTAGCGGCTGTAGCTATGGAGCAAGCAAAGAACTCAGGCTTAGTTATGCTTATGGGTGAGGGGCTGGAACTGCACCAGTCAGTACCAGCAAGACCATGTCCTGTTTTCCACTCCAGCCATGTCCTCTCCAGCACCTTGTCCATGATCCCATGGTTTTTCGTTCAGTTTGCTCAAGTTAGAAGTTACAAACCGGGTCCTGGGTTCTTTGCTATCAGCAGCGTGGCTCAGGCCAAGCGTATGCAGGGAGATGCTCATTCAGCTCCACATCTCAGCTTCAGGTTTCAAACTCACTCACAGTTCATGCTTTTCCAGCACTTTCATTGAGTTTGGAATCCTCTCTTATTTTGATTACTTAACTCAAAGCACTTAGCAGCTTACAGCTGAAACTCAGAGCCAGCCTCACAAGCTACCCCACGTTATTTTTGACTCAACCAATCTATGAGAGGTGTTTTTAAATCCTATCCGGAGAGAGGCAAACTTCCAAAAGAAGTGGAGGTTAGATTTGCTGTGGGGAAACATCCAAAAACCTTGGGCATCTCTCCAGAGTTTATTCAGCCCAAACAAAACTGGCCTCTAACCTGGAAAACAAGCAAGTGATCCCAAGATGCCAGCTGGATTAGAAGCAAGAATACTCTCTTGGGTGGTAGTCTTGGACTTGTAGTTTTGGTCTAAGTCAGCAGCCACGAGCCCAAAGGTGATCATTTTATCACCTCATAAAAATTTTGGTGTGAGCCAAGGCTCTGAACACAGGCAAGATTTCATCATTTCCTCAAATGGAAAAAACTAGAGGAACACACTTATTCCCCTGAGCTGACCTCGTGAGGGCCAGGGGAGCCTGGATCCAGCTCTGGACCCGTGTGCCACCAGTGATGTTGGACACAGTGGTGACTGAACTGAATTTCATCTCTTACCAATCCCTTCTATTTGCATCCTTCCCTCCTTGAAGAGACTGAAGTTATAGTGTGGGACCATATGCATTTGCAAATTTTTTTTTTTAGTAAACTGGGCTGTGGACATTTTTGTTGCTAGAAACCTGCAGCTTATTGATCTACACTCACCTTGCCACCAGCCAAGGACTGAGCGTTACCAGAAAAATGCAACCAGCCTGTAACAGCACTGCAAACAGGACAGGATCAGAGGCTGCAATAAGAGTGTAATCTAAGTAAAAACACTGGATCTGTCTGTTTATGGATCTAATAAATTATGTCAGAATTGTGCGGTTATAAATCCAAGCTGTCCAGTAAACCCAACAACTAATTTGTCAGTCGCTCGTCTAGCAATCTGACTCTCTGTTGCAACTGCTCACCATGCAAATAACAAGGTGCCTTACAAATCTCTTGGTTAAATGTCATTTGTTTCAGTGCCATAACATGCTATGGATCATTGCTCACACACAGTAACCCAATTATATTAACCTGTGCAGCAATACGGTGTAATGACATGACATTAATGCGAACACTTCAGAGGTTTCCAACAATTTGGTCTTTCCTCCAAAGGGGTTTTTCTCCTTGAGCATCTTTCTCCTTCTTTCCTCCCTCCCCCAATGCAACATATCTACTCAAACACATCTAAAATCATCATAATTTCCCAAATAACTGAAGCTTGTTCACAGCTTGGAAAGCGAGCTTGAGTGGAATTACTTGTTGGAATCTCTCTAAATTGTAAGTATTGCTGTTCCTTAGGCTCCAACTTCTCTTTGGCATTTTTATAAGAATACCTTTTAAACACAACCCCTCACGTTTTGTCAGTATTGATCATGTGACCCTACAGTAGCAGGGGAAAACAGCACTTTTAAAACAGGGAAAAAAACCAAGTCTACTGGAAGATGAAGCTGTTACTATTTTCCAGCGTCAGAGACAAGGCTGGCTAAATACGTGAGCAGGTCACTTGGCTGATTTGTGTTCTGTTTGCATTGCTGCAATAGGCACTGAGCAACAAAACAGAAGCAACAAGGTAAATCTGATCAAATCATGTCATTTGGTCACCTGGACTTCTGGGTGAGTGACACAAAAGTAGTGAAGGGGGTTATTTTATAATAATGATCAGAATTTGTTTTTTCTTTAATAAAAGACAAATCATTTGGAAAGTATTGCTTAAAATTTCCTTTATTCTTATTTCTGAGAGAAAATAGAAGACTACTGCCTAGTTTCACTGGTGGTCACTGACAAAATCTCCAGAGCACTATAGAGAGGGTACAATGGGATAACCAGCCAGTTCAGGGAGGGATGCAGGTCCAGTGGAAAGATGTGAAGGATTTATAGCTCTGTCTCATGGTGGTAGCTGTTTTCCATCATTACAGTGTACGGGGGGGGATATGGACAGATTCTGATCCTTTGGTGATCCTTCACTCTCTATCTGGTTTTACTGGTGAAGGTGACACCACAAGTGGAGTAATGTGCTCACAGTCAGGATACACCCCTATGTTTCTGTGTTTATGGCTTTTTTCAGCTTCTGCAGAGAAGGCAAGTAACCCGATCGTAAGCATCAGGCTAAACTTGCTGATATCAGCTAAACTGAGCTTCTTCCTCTAGGAAGAGTTTTAGTAAGTAAAGAAATAAAGAGGCTCATCTATGACAAATCTTACCTGACACAAACATATTTTGATCAGCCCGACACAATCTGTAATGGGCTCATCTAAATATTATGAAGAAATACGTGGTGATCAGCTCCAAATACAGGGCCTGTAATGTATACTCACTAAATTCTTTCCATTGTGCTGTTAAACGCATCCAGCTGTCCATACGTTAAAGTTAAATATACTGTACTATAAAACTGAACGGAGAGTGGAAACTATTAAAATAAACCCAGCTATTTCCCGATTCCCCCTCTCCCTCCTAATCAAGTATATTTTAGTTGGGGAAGGAGGAGAGTTATAACAACAATTATTTGATGTGGTGCATGGCAATGTCAGGGGGAGAGGGGAGCGTGAGCGGCAGGGAATGGGAGCAGCCCCGGACTGATGAGCAAGGAGAAGTGGGGGTGAATATTCTGGGTGATCTCCAGGAGGGCAAAGGATCCTTCTGGTGAGGAGCAAGTGAATCCCTGCCTGGCTGGGTTTGCTGTGCATAAAAAAAATGCATGGGAAAAGGCAGGGAGATGGTGATGTTGTTACGGATGAAGGGAGATGTCTTGGAGAGCCATGATCATCTGTCTCATAAAGGAACAGAACATCTTTTTTCTTTCAAAAGAGCTTTGGGATCCATAGGTTGCAAATCATATCCTAACAACTGATACTATTTGAATTCTTATTTATCATCATTTTATCATTAACTGTTATGGAAAAAGCAGAGATACAGCAGCAAGAAGAATGTAAACAGGAATGATCTGCAGTTTTTGTGGGCAGCGCAGGTTCATGTCTCATGTCCTAGAATTAGAATATCAAACTGAAAACTTTTTTATCCAGTGACTAGAACAAGAGAAACGTGATATAAAAGGAATAGCCTATGAGAAAATAGCTTTTTTTCTAACTAGCTTTCACCCCAGTTTTCTAAGGAGGTGAGTCTTGTTCTGTCTGTCTGATAGGCAATTTCCATAATTTATTTTGGTTTGTTTTTAAATCAGCAAAAGACAAACATCGAACACAGTGCTCCTGCTGAAGGAAAGATAATCACAGCTCAGTCCTTATCAGTTTTGAGAGGCAGCAGCCAGGTGATCTGTTGGGCCACACACCCAGCCAAAGAGCCAGAGGATGCAAGAGGGCTGGCTTCAATGTACATCAAGCCAAAAGCTAATATATTACATCTTTTGTCTCTGTTTTGCTTACAGCCCATACAGAGCAGGGAAAAACCTCCTGGTCGCTCTGTTGCTGCAGGGCCCTGGGGTTCTCCAGCCTGTGGAGGTCCCCAAGAACCAGAGCATGAACCTTGTTCCCCAAACCAACCCCTCATTCCTAAGCACTCCAATGGACACTGTCACTTCATTTCATAGTAAATTTTCCAAACGTTGAATTATGTGTGATCATGGTGGCTAAAATGCCCATTTAGAAATCACAAGAACACAAATCTGGGCAGCAGAGAAATGTGGTTGTGAGCAGCAACATGAACTGGTGACAAGGCCCTTAGAGCATTTTTCCCTTTCTTGTATGTGAGCATCTGTTTAGTCTAAATTATTGCCCAGATCAGGCGAAAGTTCATATTTAAGCACCCTGGCCCAAGAAGTGCAGTTTAGTATTCTGTGCTCTAAGTGAGTAACAAATGTTAAATTAAAAAAAAAAAAGACAACAAAAAACAACAGGAAGCTGTTTCAGCATCAGTTCTACAACTTATCAGATTCAGATGCTGTTCTGACGTGTTTGAGATTTATGCCACTGTAGAACGACGCAAACACTGACTGCATCATACCTGTACAGTTGTTGGATGTAGGGAGAGTATCAGGACATCATCAACCAGAGCATTTGCACCTTGTACGGGCTGGAAACCAGGCTTCATATGCCCTCTTTTATTGAACTTTGCAGAGCAGAAAACCATAAAAATCAGAGGCAGGAGTGCAGCTTTGTTCTGTTCTCACGGAATCACTTGGACATATATTTTGTTTCCTTTTGTTTTGGTCACAAAATTCCAGAGCTGTTTTTCTAAATGTGAACTTTTGCCCCAAAAATCCTATCTATAAACAAGATTCTGCATCATGAGAACATCCATTCCAACAGCTATTTTCATATCATGGTTGAAGGTAATGATCTTCACTTTGAAGGAGGATGAAAATAATGTCTGGATTGGCTGTTGGACAAGAAGCAGTAGGTTTAAAATTCAACAACCATGAGTGAGATGAAACACTAAGAGCAAGAACTGAGTGCTTCATACAGACCAGTCGGGTTCAAATCTTTGCTGGTTATTCATGCACAAAGTGCATGTGATCCTGTTTCCTGCTCTGTTGATGCCTATCAACAGCAAGGTGTTTTTCCAGTACTGCTAAGTAATCCACTTAGTCCCCAATTATTTAATGCTGTGCAACTATCTTGTTGCTGTTTGTCCTCTTGACAGCTCAGGCAGCAGCGATACAACATATCTGAACTCTCAAGCATGTCTGCATGGAAGCTCGCTAGCAAGTGCTGCAAAGGTCAGGGCCTCTCAGGGTGTCAGTGACAAAGAGGAGGCTGCGGAGAAACTTTCCGGGGTGAGGAGAGTGATGGATAAATCAGCTGCCTGTATGGATGAACATATGGACACGGAGAGCTGCTCGGTTGTTGAGATTTTGCCAAAAAGGAAGGGAAGGTGGAGGGAGATGTTTCTGATATGAGGTGTCCAGCTTATATCACTGGCACTTTGCTTTGGTATTTTTTAAAATAGATGTCCCTCTGTCACACTGATGCAGTTGGGATGCACAGGAATAGCAAAATCAAGTCATGTTCAAATGTCCTGGGATCACACCAGCAATAGCTTTCGTAGCTCCCATAGCCTCAAATCCTCCTCTGATGTCACACCCTTGAGATGGGAGTGCAGGGCGCTGTCTGCCAAGTGTCAGCTTTCAGTATTTGGTATCAGCCTACAACTAGTAAAAGGCAAATTAAAGGTGAACGAGAGTAATCTGTGCAGTGGAGAGTGTAAATGTGTGAGATAAGAGGGTTTTGATGCCAATCCAAGTTGCTTCCCCTCTCACCTTCCTCCTTGGTTTAAATAGAAGGAAAAAAAGCACTTTTCAAAAGCTCTTGCTATTGCTACCTTGTAATCAGTTCTAATTTTTCCTCCTCTTGCCCACTGCACACTTTATTTGATTTTTTTCAATAGAAGAGATCTTTGTTTCAAAATAAACAAATGCACTTTACAGTTCCACAGCTGGTTTTGATCCAATGATTTCCAGCAGCTTCGTGGACAGGCTTTCAGCACCTTAGAGAGACGAGAAATGCACTTTTTTATAGCTCAAGATCGCTACGTCCTGGGGGAACCATCACAATCCTCCACCCGAGGCAGTCACTTACACCTGTGAACAGGGAATTTAACTTCCTGGCCTAGAAGTATTTTGCTCTCAGCTTGCAGAGCGGGACTGGGTAGTGGGGAACCAGGTCTTTTGGAGCACAGAGACATGAAGTGATGTGTCCTGACCATGCAGCAGTTCGGTGACAGGCCAGAGGAGTCCCCAGCCCCTCTGCAACAGCTTTCTCTTCTGTTCCTGCCAGGAAATGTCCCCTTTTTATTCCCCACCCATCCAAGAACAAAACAGTGCCCATGTCATCCATGTTAAGCTGGGGTTTTCAGAGGTGTATGAAGAAGTTTGCTGATGGATTCCCACTGAAAATATGTTGCAAATGGACATTTAATGCTCTCTGGCTCTGCTGACAGCCTCATCCCTTGCTGGGTTAATGGCCTTAGATTCTTTCCCTTCCCAAGCTTGATGCAATTGTTTTATAAAAGCTGCATAGCCCACCCCATGACAATCTTTCACCAGCTTTAAAACCCTTTTTGGTTCAGGTCTTGCAGCATTTGCTAGACTTAAGTAATTTGACAGAGTGAGGATTGTTGGCCTTTGCTCAGCCAGTAGGTAAATACAAGCCTGGCTCCTTTTTCTTCTGCTAAGAGTAAAATGATGTATTGACAAAGGGCACAATGCATATTCACCTCCATTCATCCCTCCTCTTACTCATTTCCGTCGAAACGTGAGGAAGCCCCCATTCAATTACCCCTGTTGAGGACACGACCTGTCGAGAGGTGTGCGGTTGAATGGCAGAGAAGTGCAGGTGAACCATGTGCCATTTACAGCAAACCCACCAGTGTTTCAGAAAGGCACATGATGAAGAAGGCCTGCCACTGCCCTTCGAATGACCTTGGGAAAAGCATGTTCCTATTCCTATTTATTCCAGACAGATATCTGCATGTCCTGCTTCTCTTCCCATCCCCTCCATTGCACAAGCAGTAATTTAGAGGGAAAATTTCTGCAAATTTAAAAAAACAACATGAGGACAGAGGCGAAACTGCAGAGTGATATTTGCAGACTGTTGTCGTAAAGCCCTGAAGACTTTGTGCCCATCTGTAACCAAACACTTTTGGACTAGATTTCGGGGGAGCCCACTTGATGGCCATAAGCAGCATGAGATACCCCACATCCACCCCACGGAACTCCTGGGCTGGCAGAGATGGGTTACTTGCAAAATGTTTGGGGTTTTTTTGCCTGTGTATCTTATGATGCCTTGCTGGAGGTCAGCATTTGAAAGGAGAAGAAACCTCTGATGTACTTAACTCCGCAGGCAGACCGCCACTGCCTACTGACAAAGCACTTCTAGGGAAGATTAAGGTTTTGCTCCTCTTTAATTGGGGAGCCAGGGAGAATTAGAGGTGTGACTGCATCCAGGAGCTTGGTTAGGGAGCCCTCCCTTGTCTCTAACAGGAACCGTTCACAGCCATTTCACAGGACTTTGGCCTGAATGTAGGTTCAAGTAGTCCCAAAACAACAATTAAAGATCTGTTAATGACAACAGGTAAACTAAGAGATAAAGAGATTTGTACAGGATGTTTTTTTCTGCAATGATGCTATCCAGAGAGAACTTTCTCTCTCCTAAACATTTATCTTGTATCCAGGCTCTCTGGCCAACTCCCCAGGCAGTATCTGGCTGATTTGCTGGCCTGACTTCGTCACAGCTACACTGGCTGCCACCAGCACCAGACGAGGCTGTTGGCAGAGCACACGCAGCAGCTTCTTAGTTCCTGGGTATTCCAATGCTCTGAGCAACTCTCAGAACCACTGGTTTGTAGCTGTCTTGTGACTGAATTTTGAAACCATTTTTATCTCAAGTAAAGTCACTTTTTGGGGTTTTAAACAGTAAGTCACCTCTGCAAAGCCTCATTCTTGTTCCATGTGAGTAAGGAAGGAAGGAAGGAAGGAAGGAAGGAAGGAAGGAAGGAAGGAAGGGAGAGAAGATGCTGTGAATTCAGGGGAAAAAAAATTCCAAACAGATCCAATTGGCTGGGTTGCAGATTCCTGCTGTCCACCTACACAAGTCGCCTGCCCTTGATGGATTGATTTTATTTATCTACTTATTTTGTGGACATTTCTACAAAAATCCAAAGGGAAGCAAGCTACAAAGAGAAATGCTGTCACTGGGAAGTTAGTCATTAACAGCCAAGTGTCTCTCAGACAAGACAGAGATGCTGCAGCCTCTGTGAAGTTTGCATGTCATTATGGAAGGATCTTGTGATGTGACAGACACAGGGATTTAAGACAGATCTTTTCTTTGCCCAGGGTCCCCTCTGCTTCTGCAGTGTTTATATGGGCTCACTGAGCTATATCAAGCATTCAGTATCAAATGCATGAAGTACTATCCACATGCATGACCCGTCAGGAAAGATTAACTTTTCACTGCACAGCAGCACAGGAATACTCCCAGGGCAAAGAAGGACCACTCAGACAGAAATCTCTCTTTTTCTTCCCCCATTCCTCTCATTGAAACTGTAGGTGGCTGATGGAAATGGCTTACCTAGCACATAGAGAAATGGCCAAGAGCTAATTTGTTGCAGGAATTGACTCTGTTGCAGTTCTAGATAGAACAGTAATTTGATGGCATCTTAAAAGTACTTAAACCACTTTGCTGAATCAAGTCTGAGCCCAGAATGAGATTAAAAACATAACTGATCTGGAATTTAATATGGATTATTTCTTACTGTAGCAGCTCCCAAAGGTATAAGCAAAATATCTCATCTCTTTGCCCCCTAAATCTTTGTCAGAGCCAGTCACAACCTCACGATCTGATTTAACCATCAGGGAGGTCAGGATTTCCCTCAGGACCCAGATTTCAGCTGCAACCAGGTTCACCACTGTTGCCCTTGAGGATACAGATTGGTTAGCTCCCGGTCTACAGCAGAGTTGGGTGTCCATCCCCTTGTTCAGTGAGATCAGGAGGTCCAGGTGACACAGGGAGAGCTGGACCTCCTGGTCTTGCTGTGCCCCACAACTTCCCTGCTGTCCTCCACTGATCATGCTGGACACATTTAATGGACTGGCTCAGGCAGGGATAGTGTGAAGAGATTCTCCTGGGCCATCACCCCTGAGCAGAGCTCAAGTCCTCACTCAACAACATTTCTTTTCCCTGTTTGAGCAGCGGCGGGCGCAGAGGAAGGCGGTTGGGTGAACATCGCTGCTCTGCTCACCAGGCAGGGCTCACAGTGTTCCACCAGGCAGCACATCACCGGCTTGTTTTAAACGAGCCAGCCAGTACCCATGAAATGAAAGCTCTTAAAACAGTCTGGGAAGGACAGATTGGCATGGCTGGCTGCTGAGAGTGCTCCAGGAGAAACCAGCAGCATCCTCTTTAGAAATACAAGCCAGGCTTGCAGCAGCATCAAACCCAGGAGAGCCGGTGCTGGCTCCAGCTCTGGCTAGGAAGTGATCTGGCGTGCAAAGAAATGTTACTGAGGTCTACATGGCTTCAGTGGATGCAAACAGGGAGAAACCACCCACAGTGTAAAGCTGTTTTGGTGTCTTTGGACTCAGCTTTCCCAGAGGAGCCAAGTAACAGGCTTAGGGATGCTTTTCTCAGTGTAATATCCATGGTTATACCTTGTGTATCTCAACAAATCTAACCACAGCATGTTAATGAAACTAGACCTAAAAAAGCAACCAATAATCAATACCAGAATGCATAATATTATATACTACTGACCTAACACCCGTGTTTTACATGCTCATTTTCATTTTTGGGTACTATTTTCCTTTTGTATACAGAGCACCCAAGCAGAATGAGTAACCTCCCTTTAAAACCCTACCAACATTTAAAAAATCCCCTTTTGGTGATATTTTAGTGATGATCCACTGCAAGTAGCCATTAAAACAACTTAACGTGTGGCATTTCAGAGCAGAGCTAAAAGACAAGAGAGCTGAGTTCAAAGGCTGAGCTGTTGCTGAACTGCTGCTTCCACAATTAGTGCGTTTCTTTCCGCAAGCAATGCATGAGAGAAGCAATTTTCCAAAGGCAAGGAAAAGCACTTTGCACCGACAGAAGGTGCAGAGGGAGGGGAGGAGGCAGGGAAAGTTTGCTGCTTGATGCCCTTAATCCTATTATCTGTAGAAGCATCACAGAGCGGGAGTGTAAGAGCTCCTGAAACAGGGACGGAAGAAAAGACTCAATTTTCTTCATGCCTTTCCTCAAAAGTTAAACCAATCTTTTTTTTCTGTGTTATTGTGCCAAGACCTGCTTACACAGAGAACATGGATTGCTTGACAGTAATGACAAGCTTAGATACATCACTCATGTGCAATAGAGATGGTCACACAGAACTTTAGTCCCATTCTCAGAAGAGACTGATGATCCTCAGATGCCAGGACAACTACACAAAGAAGGGGCCTAGATCGTGATTTTCTGTAGTTTGCATATGGAAATTATTTTTTTGGAATAATTTCATACTGAACATGAGGTCCAATGCTCAGCCTGGGAAACATGGAACATTTTGTCCCTAAATATTATTTTTGTACCTTACCAGAAGAAAGAGCTCTTCTTTTGTTCACCCTTTCGTACTTCACCTCAAACAGCACAAGTTCCTCAGACATGATTGCAATCTGTTGGTGCCAACATAATGCTAAAAATTAAAATGTGCTTGGAAGGGCAAAGAGAGCCTATTTTACTACATTTGTAATTCTAGCCCAACACTTCTGGTACACCAGGTCCTCCAATCTGCAGTATGAAGGCTCACTGCAAGACACTCGCCACCAATATCGAGGTATGTAGCTTGATGTCACTGATTCTGGATGCAAACACAGAAATAATGTTAATAAGCTTCTTTGCTTCAGCCACATAGAAACATCCCCCACCAAAAAAAAAAAAAAAAGAAGCTACCACCAAATTTGACTCATTTTTTTTCAAGAAATAGGCAATTTTTCACATTTTAATAGCTTTCATTCCATGTCTTAATAAATGCATGTTTGTTGATTTGTGTAAGCATGATGTAGGATTCTGCAAATGAATGTAATCTGCAACAAGGGGATAGCTAACCACTAGCTAACACTTTTGAATAATGAATCCCCACTGTATCAGATGGACGCTATTCATAATAATTCCTTGCTTTTCTCATTTTGTCGTGTACAGTAGCGATTAATCAATTTGCAGTGTTATGTCACCCGCAACAAATTGCTAGCACCAAGACAAATTTATTGCTTTATGATAAAAGAACTTGTTTAGGTAGAAATAAATTAAATTTGGGGGTTGTTATTTGAGTTTGATGTTTACATATATGACCCATGCCTCACAGGCCAGCAGAGGTAAGGGTATCCAATTATTACGCCGGTGTTTTGAGGATAGTTCAAAGAGATGCAAAAGCAAATGGTGTGTTTGTACAGCTAACTAGTCCTTGAAGAGAGCGAGTCCTCCTGGGAACTCTCTGTGCCATGAATGAGGCTTTTCAGAAGAATTTGGAAGGGACCAGAGATGTGCGTTGAGTGTTTCTTCCATTTTAAGATGGTTTGATGCACTTTGTACTGGGATGTCTAGAGGAGAAGCCTCTCCAGGGCCCCAACAAGCAACATTTCCAAGCTCTTCTTCAGAAGATTTTGTTGCTTTGTTGAAAGGGACTGAGCAGAAACAGCTTTTCAGGGAAGAGCCAGGGAGGTCTGTGTGCCAGGCTGCTCTGCCATCTCTCTCCACAGATGATGCAAACACATTTGATGAACTGCCCGGCCATGAGCACATCAGCCAAAGGTTCAGAGCTGGAAACCAAGCACTGCTCATCTGCTCCCACCCCTGTAGCTGGACACAGTCCTTGGAGTGGCTACTTGAGGTGCTTGGCAGAGATGGTCAGCCTCAAGGGTACAAAGGCTGGTTAACTTCTAGCAATAAGTATGCCCAAATGCTGCCTTTATTTATTTTGTTTTGTTTTATTTTATTTTACTTTATTTTATTATTATTTTGTTTTGTTTTCTTTTATTTTATTTCCTTTAATTTCATTTTACTTTATTTTATTCTTTCTAGTTTCCTTCAACCTTTGACAGGCTCCAATCTCATGTTAGCTGCTCCTCCATAAATCTTACTTTTTCCTCATAGTTTCTTCTTCCCTCTGCTGCAGAAATCACTTTGACTCTTTCTCCCTGGGTTAAATGCTGCTGTTACTTCTCTTTCTTTGCTTATTTCTTCCACTCTTCACTTTTTCTCATTTCTCGTATTCCTGACCAGGCATTTTCTGCAGCTCTGGATAATACCTCTCCCTTCCCTGCTACTCCCTACTAATGTCCTTGTCAGCCTTCTCCTAAATCATTGCTGCACCATCCCAAAAGATGTTTAACTGAGATTACCCCTTGCTGGACTGCAAGACTGAGAAAACCTAATGTGTCAAAACTGTTCCTTCCACCCCCCTCCAGTTTGTCAAGGTGACCCTGAAATCTTGATAAAACAGAGGAGGAGAGGAGTGGAGAGGAGAGGAGAGGAGAGGAGAGGAGAAATGCTCAGTGTCCGGGTGCACAGCCTCTTCTCCAGGAGTGCAGGCAAAGCTCACAGGGAGCTGTGGTCAAAAAGGAATAAATTTCATCAAGTGCTTGTAGCCGTGTAGGGGAACCACTGCTCATTTACTGAAATTCCCTGTTTGTCCCTTTATCTGAGGTGTATACCCCTGTGTGAGCATTTGTCTCGTAGAGACTATCCACACAATTTGGAAGCAAGTGTGGACAGCACCTGAAAAAATTATATACTCCTAAATTCAGCTCAAAGTCTATCGTTAAATCCAAGTTTCACCAGACTCTGAGAGTTCCTCCAGATTTTTGCCAGCGTAACTAGTCTCAAAGGGTTCTAATGTTAGTCAATGACAGCACAGTAATGGTCTATTAATTAGCCAGTTTCTATCAACACCCACAGTGCAGTTTTATTACCCATGACGGCAGCCAGCCTTCGATAGCAATCTGCCCTCAGAATCAGGTGAGGGAGTTTTCATACTTGCTGAATAGTCCTCATCTCTGACAATATCTGATGAAATCAAAGCTATTTCATAAAGCTTTCTCACCATCAAGTATTCCTGAATCAGGGATTAAAAAGAAAGAAAGAAAAAAAACCACAAACATCCCAAATAATGCCATTTTTTTGTATCTTATTCCTGATTTTGTTTAATATATAATCTCCCACTGTACTGAAGCCAGGTGGTTCAAAACCTACAACAGCCATATAAGAAAGCATACAGTGACAGAGAGCTGGAGGTTATCTACATGAATCACACTTTTGGTGTAAAAGCAGTGTAAGCATTATTATTATTAGGATTTTTATTTCCATTATGGCAGTTTTGGTGTCACAACCCAATCACAGCATCATCATGTCAGGTACCATACAATGTATGCAGTACACTCCTATGTTCCAGTGAGAGGTCTAATTGGGGCATGTGGGTAAGCACACCTAAATTAATTTTAAATAACTGCCAACTTAACACAGTGCTATAAACAATTCTTTGCTCCTCTCCTGTTTCCCCAGGGATGAACTGGATCTGTCCCAATATGAGACGAGTTCTCTGCCCTTCTCCTTCTGACTTCAAGTCCTCTTTATACTGCTTGATATTCCCTTTACCAATGCAAAGTGAAACACGGGAAGTTCTGCTTCTATCTCTCCACTTAAAAAGTTACTTATTGCAAGTGTTGAGACCTAAATTTTTAATGGAATTTTCTTTTTGAAAGAGGGTAACAATCATTTTCAGATTGAAGGAGCAGGGAAAGAGCACTGAAGTATAGAGTTAGAAAAGCTCAGCTGATTCAGTCAATTAATTGGCAATATTAAGTCCTATAAAATAAGTAAAATATACATCCTTGTGCACATTAGCAAAAGAAGAGAGGGTGCTGTGCTACTCTCAAAGCAAATCAATATTTAGACAAAGCTGATATTTACGCTTACACATTTCAAACCCTTTGATACCCACGTGGGACTTGGCCTCACAAACATGGGTTGCCAAATGCATATTCATTAACATCACAATTGGCTAATCCAATAAAAGAAAGCAAGAAAGAGGGAGAAAGAAAAAGAAAGAGAGAAAGAGAGAGAGAGAAAGAGAGAGAGAAAAGAAAGAAAGAAAGAAAGAAAGAAAGAAAGAAAGAAAGAAAGAAAGAAAGAAAGAAAGAGAAAAAAAAAATCAATGTCCTGATAGGATGCTTATGGAGTCATTTATTGTAAACATGATCCAAGCAGCTCATTCCAGATCTGCTACTAAAAGCTTAAAAACCACTGTCATTGCTTACCCCCAAGTCAAATCCTGCACAAAGAAAGGGCCTCCAGCCCAAGCCAAATGGAAAAAGGGAATTAGAAGGATGTTACTCATTCATTACTGCCACTTTAAACACTTAGAAGTCCAATTAAGTATAAATCATTAGTATTAAGTTACTTTATCCAAGACTCTTTATAACACACATGACTGAGTTTGGAGGGCTCTCAGTGGCTAGATGTAGCATGAGCTGAAAAAGGCAGTCAGATGTTGGGTTTCCCCCCTCCCTTTTCCTTTCCCCCTTGCTATGAAATTGATAAATGAAGGCTGCATTCTAGGTGCAGCAGTAATTTCTGTAGTGCAGTCAAGTGCTAGGTCCCTTGTCTCCTCCGAGCAATGAGGCCACCGTCCCCTTTAATGCCTCAGCCTTCCCCTGGGCTGCCAAAAGGCCGCACCAGAACCAGGCGCAGTTTCATTTCCATGCACAAATCCCCAGTGCAGGAATCCTTTATTCATTAACAGATCCGTCCTTTCCCCAGGCAGGAGGCGGAGGGAATAGAAAAGCCAGGAGAGAAAGAGGCTTTCAGCCCTTTCCTGGTCTCTGACCGGTGTTACTGCCCGAATCTCTCCCGAGGAGCGAAGCAGCTTCGGGGGCATGTTAAAGATGTGATGCAGGAGCATCATCTAAGATGCCTTCCCCTTCCTTTCCTTTTTTCCCCCTTTCTTCCCAGGGATAAAATTTCCCCAGCGGCCTAGATCACTGTCTGGGAAGCATATTTCCTTCTAATCGGTTTTACAGCTCTTTTAAAGTAATATGTCAGATCATTTTCTCCATATACATAGTTAATGAAAGTAACCCTACAAATTCATTTTAAATAGATGGAAGTTGTTATAACCCTGATCTGGAATTTATTACATTCATTACAATCTTGCTGAAGTAGGTAATGTAATGGACTATTACTTTTATTATCTTTTTAATCCCTCAAAATTATTAGGAACTGACTAATATTTGGCATCACCCTGTTAATGTTTAAACAGAAATTGATATCTTCATTCATCTAATAAATGATGGGGTCCTTTTTCTGCAGAAGAACTAAAGCTGGTAACTTTTTTTTTAACCTGAACTGGGCCAAAAGATTTCTAAGTAAAATCATAAACTGACAATATAATAATTTTATTAAATCAGCTCTTTTAACAGGTTATGAGAACATTTTCTAGAATTATTTTCATGGCTCCTTACTGCCTGAGAGCAGACTGGGCCCCATCAGTTTCTGCGAGGGGCGGATTAAGATTCTACTTCAGGGGTCAGCCCTTTAATCCAGCTTTTTGCCTCCTGACCAACACAAGCAAAGTATTTTAGAAAAACCCTCCCAGTCAAGGCACTTTCTCAGTCACTCAAGACCGATATTTTTCAAGGTTATCCTCAGATGTTTTAAATTGGCCTCCCAAAACTGTTACTTTCTTGTACGTATTCTTTAATGTGGTGTTCAGTCACACCTCTGATATCCAATGGGATGTAGTTAATCCCACCTTAATTCACGACACGATACCAAAAACCCAGACACTTCCTTCCCACCTCCCTTGCTTGCCAGTAGCAACACTTGCAAGTCCACCAAGCAGCTTTGGCTTCAGACTGCAGTAAGCGGCCATGCATTGCATCATCTATTCTATAGGCTAAAGAGGCTTCTGGGGTTGTTCCAGAGCAGCAGATGTGAGTAAAAGCATGTGGTAGAAACCATCCAAGGTCCACGTGTCCTCACACGTGCCCACACACGTGTGCAATGCTACGTTTGGTCTCCCGCAGCCTGTGCAAGCCAAAAAACCCTGTCCAGAAAGACTGAGGTGCAGGCCAGGGTTATGTACAAGGTCCCACCAGGCTCTGAACTTTCCACCAGAAGCAATATGGACTGCATTAAAGCCCTCATCTGCCAAATCAGTTGACATCTTGCCAGCCCTGTGTATACGCCGGTGTCCCTGGGAGGAAGCTTCCTGCTATTGAAGCGGTTATTGGCGTTCAGCTGCAGATGCAATGCTGAGAGGACAAGGGCAGGTTTTGCTATTTTATACAAGTCCCAGTAGACCAGGATCAATGTCATTGATAATAAGCAGCAGTTGTGCCACCGATTCTGGCAGAAGGAGAGTTCAACCTCATCTGAATGGCCTTCTTGGCTTTCCACCCAAAACCTGCCACCTGGACTTCACCTCTGGCTAAAGCCCTGTGCTGTCCCAGTGGGCACACTGGACTTCCCAAAGGCATCTAGATGACAAAGTCCCATTTCTGGAAGTTATTTAGATAGAGATGGTTATGCTGCAAACAAGTTTCTAAAGGGATTTGCAAAAGCACCTCAATTTTATTTTACATTGGCGATGATGAAGGTGCTTTTGAACCTTACATAAAATACCTATTTGTGCTTTTGCATAGCTTCAGACACCTCTAAAAAGAGGAATCGAAGTCACTTCTAAAATTGCACTAACAGATCTGGCCCTTTGGCACTTTCAGAAATGTTACCCAGCATGCAACCTTTGAAAACATCCAAGCTATGTTTTAATGCTTTTAATCTGTAGCTCACCTTACAAGTGCTATTAATATTCATTATAGATTAAGGCCAAAATGAAGATAACAAAGAATTCTTTACAGTTTCTTTTGAGTTAAAACTGGGTTTTGCAGCACAGTGCAAATGAAAGACAAGAAAAGTTTCTTTGGACAGTAGCCCTAAAAACCAGTTACTGATATATATATATATTTATATATATTAAAAAGACCTTTTTTTTGGTATATAGGGGAAAAAATGCACAGAGTTAGTAGCATGATAAAAGAAGTACAAACCAAACTCCCAGCGTGGTTTATTTTTAATTGAGATGAAAAATGAAAACTATAAAAATTTAGAAGCAACCTTGAAAGTAAAACATTTTCAGCAAATTGACCCGGTGAAATGAATATTAGATAATATGTACTCACAGAAGTAAAGATCCCCGAGACAAAACACAAAAGGTAAGTGCCAGCTTTCAGTGAAAATAATGAGAATGTTAATAGGAAGAGCCTGCTTGGGCTGTGTTTATGGAAGCTTTGGAAATCATGCAGAAATAACCAACCTGTAAACTTTTCCCTGCAATACTCCTATCTTTGAACATCACCGTGCGCCCAGTATTTTGACAGTGGATGGGGCTAGAGGTGCAACTGGGCTCTCTCTACTGGTTCTGGTGGCCTTGTGCCAATTTATACCAGCTAAGGATCCGTTACGAACATCATCATGTTTTGTCCTCAAATGTTGTCTCAAAGATCAATTACCATTTTAATCTTGTAAAACTGAACCTGCTGCAGGTACCTGACCAGAATAATCACCGAGCCATACTGGTGCTGTGAGCCACAACCTTCCCTGAGCTCATGGACCAGACATCCACAGAAGGATATGGCAGAAAGATGCTATTTACTGGGACTTTATACTCCTAACTACATTTTTCAAATACATTCCCTTTATGTTTCCCTACTGATTGTCAGAAATAAACAAACAGATTTGGTGGCTGCTTTGCAGAAAATCAAGTCTTTCAGCTGTACATTAGAACCAGTACTTTCTTGTCTTGCATTAATGCTGCCCATGCTTTCTGATCTGCTGCTGAGACAGAGTAAAAGGAGCAGCAGAGGAAAAGAATCCCTTTTTTTTCTGTATTCCAAATACTGCTTTAATAAGACTGAAAGTCTCTCTCTTTCTCTCCTTATAGCCCTACAGCAAATAAATGGAGGTGTCAGCCCAACACCCTTGTAGGTTTAAACTGAATGGAAGTGTCCTTTTGAAAAGCTTGTTCTGTCTGACAGTCCTGAATGTGCTCCTATTGCAGTTCCTTTGAACACCCATCTTTTCTGTGTTGGTGCTCTGCTGACATGGCTTTTCGTTGAGTTAAAGATTAACAGAATGCTGCAGAATGACAGGACTTTGTGATAACTTAATTGCATGAAACATAGTTGTTCCTATGCAAATCGGAGTATAATTGGACACTAAGAAATTACTCTCCCTGTATAAAGATGGAAAAGTGGATTTTGGACACACATGGGGAATAATAATCTATTACCTTTTATTATATTTGAAAAACACAGTCCATAGTTTTCATGATAAGTGTTAGACATGCATTTAATGCCATGAAAGTATTTGATTATGTACATTAAATACAAAGTCTGAAAGCTCTAAATCCTCCTTCGTTTTAAGTGTATTTTAACTGCTGACATTGGAATTAACATAACAATGTGGGAGCTCTGCAATACATTCATAAATTGTGAATTGTAATGGACATACCTTTCAAAGGTCCCAGGGTATTTACCAGCCAGAGGGAACATGGCAGAAACTCTTTTAAATCAGAAAACACTGAAGAAGCTCCCTGAAATCGTTCCTTTGTTACAATTAGGTTTAGGTAAGGATAAATGTGGGATTACAGCATTGTCTAAACAAATATCATAAACCAGATAGAAAAATGATATTATAATCAAAAAGGAGACCATTGTAGGGCAGTTGCTGCAACCCAGACTAAAGGTCTGTGCTAAAGAACAAACAAAACCCACAAGGTTAAAAATGAAAGTGATGTGTGACGACCACGGAGTCGGTGATACTATTTACCAAACTATTTAAGACTTTAACAATAGCAAGGGATCGTAAACCAAAGTACATGAGCTAAACCCTGTTTCGTGTCAAAAGAGTGCAATTACAGAGCATCACAACCTTCCCCCCAGCGTTTCGCTGCTGAGGCTCAACACTTTAGGAATGCTAAAGCACAACGGAATGGAAATGGTATTGGAACAGAAAGAGCCTCCCGAAATGAACTGTACGCAGCCCGTTGTGTTGGCATGATTGATACTGGAGCATGTAGGTGTAATGAAACTGATGCTGTCTCTTCTGCACCTGTGATTTATTGAGTACAAATTTAAGATGAGAAAAGGCCCCATACCAGGAGCTGCATCTTCCCCCTCAAAGAGGGTATGGTCATCCATCACCAGCCATTGCAAAAGGCCCAATAGTGAGCGGCTCATCAGATGAGCCAATAGTCTCTTTGTTGGGATTCCTAACAAGTGTTGGATCAGCAAAAGTCTATTTAGGCTGGTGGACCTTTCAGGACCAATTTGTAGTGGGTCACTGATTCTGCTAGTGTATTATCTTCTTTACTACTAGTACCAGTTGGGCAAGCAGCAAAGATTAATGATTTTAGCTGCCGACTGTTTGTGGCAATCTACTGCTTCTGGACCAAAGATTAAGATTTTTTTGTGCTTTACTAGAAAGGACACACCTTTTATCCGGGACCCGTTTTTATTTGCTGAGTTCTGTACAAATAATAAAAAAAATAACGGGCACCTCAGCTGCCTTTTTGATGGCAATAAAAAGGATTTTTGCTGGTACATAGCACAACAGAAGAGGGTTTTGCAAGGCAATAATAAAACTCAAAGCTGAGAGTAAGTTTCATTCTCATTGGGTTAGAAAATATGGCACAGCATAGCTATTTTCCCCATTCCTCAATACACAGTGCTGGGAAATGCAAAAATCTCCCTCCTCCTCTTTAAAGCAAGAGGAAGGAGGGAAATGGGGCTCTCTACAGCAAAAGCTCATCTTCCAGGTCGATCTTTCATTGTTTTTCATTATTTAGCAGAAATTCCCACTATAATGGACTTGGCCATGGTGCAAAATAACTCAAGACCCATCCCAGGTGCCTGAATCTGTGCAGGGGTCCCTTGGTTTCTGGGGAGCGCCCAGGATGCTGGGGGATTTGGTCACTTTTGGAGCCAGTTTCTCTGTAAGAGAATTCAGGAATGACGATGCTGTGACTGTGTCATCAGGGCAGAACAACATGGGAACACTGAACTTCCAAGGAAGCGAACAAGGATGGAGAGAGATTTTGGTTAAACGTGTCTTTTCAAAGATATTACTGCCTCTCATTAGTCCACTAGCAAAATCTGAGGTATGTTCCCAAGCTCAGTGGGGCCACTTCCAGAGAAATGCCACTGACTCCTTATAAAAACAGGAGACCTCATACTGCTCAGCTCCTTGGGCCAAGAAGAAGGGATAAACTGCTGCTGAAGAAATTGGAAGTGGAAATACGATGACCACTAAGTAATTCAGCTGCTGGAAAGACCAAGAGGCAAAAACATGATGAAAGAATCCCAAGTGTTAGCACTGATCCAAGTTTTCGTTATGGGTGTTATTTTCCTGTACCTGTGCAATGTGCTAGGAACTTCCCAGCAGCTGAGATGGAGGTTACAGCTCTGTCATAGGCAAAGATCAGGCCAGCAGAAAGACATGAGCATCCAGCAGTAAGAAAATGGTACAGAAACCGGCACAAATCCTGCAAAGGAGTCAGCAGGAATTAATCTTGCGAAGTGTTTCAACTGCAGATGGGCCAGGGCTTGTGGGTGAGCTCAGGGAAGTCCCGTGTGCTCCTGCAGCTTTCCCAGCCCCTGCAAAGTTAAAGCCATTGCACAGCAGCATTTCCAAAGGAAAGCTCAGGATTGCCCCTCAACTGAAAAATAGGACAAAGCATCCAAGTGCGTGAAAAATGCACCGATCAAGGGTCTAATTTTTAAAGGGAAGGAATTCTATAAATGACCTAATAAAAAAGTGATCTAATTGTTTCCACAACTGCTTCCGAAATTACCAGGGCCTTTTCTCCTCGCTTGTCATTGTTCATGGAGTCATAAATCACAACCCGGGAGATCACTCAGCTCTTGACAATTTGCAACCATACTACCAGGTCTCATATTCGGCCGGGCTGCGATCACTGACAAGTTGTTACTTAAGCAGTTGACAGGTTCAAAATAGCACAAACTACAAGGATACCATCAAGTAAAGAGCTTTTAATTTATTTTTTTTTACATGCTTATCTTCTGCTCTTGTTGTGAGTGCTGTCAGGAAACATGACTACTCCACTGGAGGTGTTGCAAAACCACATTGTGAAGTCTAACGTGAATATGAATTTTTCTCTGTGCTATTTCTTGAAATACTGATGCAATTTCATAAGGCAGGTAAAGACCCCTCATTTTGAAGGACATTTATTTAAAAAAGTCTTCCACGTGTTACGTGGAGGATGTTTTCTTACTTCAGCTGCTGAAATAGGCTTTCATCAAAAATGAAAAGCACAGGAAGCTGAAATTTTAGGAAAACTATTGACCTTTCAGAAAAGCAAACAGTATCATATTGCATCTCACACCTTCTTATTTTTTGGTGGCCATCTCTCTGGATTTGTCCTTGATGGCATTTGGTTGCTGGCAGCCTGCACGGCTCCCTGGGAGCGAGGTGCTGGAGTCAGGGCTCCTCTGGTTGGGAAGGGAAAAGCCACTGGTCTCATTTAGCTGCCTGAGCAGAGCCATAGCAAAGCAAACAGCAGCACTGGTAACAAAGACAGGGTGATGACATATATATTTTAAATCCCAGCTAGCCAAACAACAGTAGGTGTTTCTCAAATTTGATCCTCCGGATGACAAATGCCCTTCTCTCTTTTGTTCCCCCAACAAAACTGAGCTTGCTCATTTTGCAGCTGTATTTCATTCCCTGGTCAGCCTTGCAGACGTGTTTTGACACTGCTCAGTGAACCTGGGCTGTATTTTAAACACACAGTTGTGGAAGCTGGGGTGCATCTGGCATTGCAAAACACCACACTGGAATCTCTCTTCTTCTCTCATGCAAACAGCAGAAAAGGTCCTTCCTTAACCACTTCACAAATAATCTCACAATTTGTAAAGTTCAAATTCATTCCTCTAGGCACTTTCTTGGGTTCAATGTCATTAAACAAAAAAATCAATACTAGATATTCACCGAAGCCATAACTTCTGGTAAACTCCCTTGGAAGTCCTTTTTGGGATGGTTGTCCCATGTGTTACAGCTTCTTTCTTTCAGGAAACTCTCCCATACCCAGGAAAAGTAATAAAACCATTTTTTTCAATGAATCATCAGAAGGTGATCCAACCTTTGCTCAGAAGGAACAAGTGCCTGACAGAAGACTGGGGCCAAGGAATCAACTTCCTGACCTGTACAAGAGATACCAAGAAATTAATTTAATAACTGAGCATTGGCAAAGGGAGAGCCAGTGCTGTGGTGAACTTCTAAAGCAGCTACATTGGAAACAAGATGGGGAATTACCTGTCGTAGGAGTAAAAGTTGTACCAATTACTTCATCATGGGAAAAGTGGAGAAAAAGAAAGAATAAAAGAGCTTGTAGTAGCCTCACAGTGCAGTGGTCTGGCTTTGTTTGGTTTTTTATCCTCCAAACGCTGCCACACTAGGAAAGCACAGCCATTTAAGTGTCCTTTATTTGCTTTTGGCCTGGTTTCATGAAGCCATGGAGCACAAGCAGAGGACACTGGTGGGCAGTGTGCTAGGTAGGCATCAAGCACTGTACTTGAACTTTCCCCAAACCTTGGCTGGAGAGCAAAGCCAACGCAAGTCCTCATGGCCAGGAATGGGGAGAACGTGCCCATGGGAGAGCTACATGCTGCAGGGCATTGTCCTGTGCTCTCCCAGCTAAGGTACAGGAGATGAAAACATTACTTGCACTTGCAGGGAAACCTGTTAGAAGTCAAGTTCTCCTGGTCAGTGCAGGTCTTGCAAAAAAAAAAACCCAACACCAAATTCAAAGATTTTTTGTGAACAGGTCAGAATAGTAACAACTGGAGACTTTGCTTCCTTTTTACTCTAAGTAGAGCGTTACTACAGCCAAGTTCAGACTTGGATACCGTTTGTTCCCTACTGAATTCAAAGATGAAGTGCACAGCTGGCTTAAGGCTTCAGTCTTCCGCATACAAAACCGACCAGCCTTGAAGGAAGATCAGATCTCCGCTGGTGATGCTCAATAGCCAGAGCCAAACAAAAGGGCAGCTGGTCAGAAACTACTCAGTGAAAGCCCACTGACACCGAGCTAAGCCAAGCAGCAGAGCACTCTGGTGTCTTTGCACAGAGACTTGGTGGAGCACTTAGGGCACTGTGGCACAAAGCAACACGTCACCCTTATACCTAAATAGAAAAGGAAGCCCCCGTGTAAGGGGAGTTCAGGGCAAAGACTGAATGCACACAAAAGTATGAGCTCCATAGAGCTGCTTTTGGAATTACCTTCCTGCAAAGGAATGAAATACTGGAGGAGCAGCCCTGCATGTTCACCTTCATTTTGATATTTATGTGATTGTACAGTAATACCCAAGCTCTTCTGTAGGAGATTTTTAGCCAGTTAAGGAGGCACAAAAAGGCCAAGTGACATGACCAAGGCCACAGAAATAATTAGTGGCAGAGTGAAAAACCTGATTCCTCTCCCACACCCCCCCCCAATTCCATTAGTTGCTCAAACTTCTGGAGGATCATGCTTGTAGAAACCAACAGGAGTTTCAGTGGTTTAAAGGTCAGGTCCAAGCATAGCAAAGCCCTGGGGCAAAAATGTGTTTCTCCTCCACTCCCTTCCCTCCAGCAAATGTATATTCCAACACTTTCGGTAGGGAAGGTTGGTCCTTCACTGGAATCCCTTGAATAAAAAGAAGCTTCTGGGAGTGCACTGAGCAAATGGGTTATTTTGAAAGGACAAGTTAGCTCTATAATTTGCCTTCACAATGTGTTCTGCACTCTAATTACAAATGCAAACACAGTAATTGAGAACAGCATCATAAAACTCTAAAGGAAGCCGTAAGTGATATAATACATGGACATGTTTACCATTTGGTGCAGCAGGATGCCTCTGTGATGTTTTCCCCATGTTTAAATAGGGTGGAGATTTGCTTTTCTTTCATAAAGTTAATTCCATGACAGCAATTCTTCCCTCAGCCTCCCTGCTCCCAAGCCTGGGTCAATTAAAATGCAGCTTTTAGAAAACATTTCCTCTCTTCTCTCAAGTGAGAAAAATCCCTTTTTCCCTTTTGAAAGATAAAAAATGGTTAATTAAAACTATTCCAAAGGGAAGAAAAAAGGGAAGATCCTGGTGTGTTCTCCACCTATGATGTCCTGTTCTTGCCTGCAACAGTAAATAACTCAGGAGAGTGAAATGCAGAAAGGATCAGGGGTTGTGCTGCTGCTCCCCATCTGAACTGTCCTTGAGGAGACTCCAGGCCTTCCAGTGGTTCCAGGAGAAGGGCTCCCCAGGCAGCTTTCCCCCAGGGACCCACTATCTGGATAGTACCAGTAAGCAGTGGCCTCTTGATGCTCTCCACCCATTTAATGAACTTTGCCATGTGCTTGGGTGTGGAGAAGAGTTCAAAGCTCCAGGTTTTCCCAGTAGAAGAAAGGTGAGTAGTTTAGGCCAATGAATGGCAAATGCAGTCAGGCAAGCTGCTTCCAGACTGGATGAGTGTTTTGTACATGGGTGGACAGGAGGAGAGTCTACAGCATCCTGCACATGGTGTGGTTCCACATTCCTGCCCTCATCCACTTTGCCCCTTTTTGCCCTTCTACCCCTCCTCCATTATCTCTTGCATCACCTTCCCCATGTCAAACAGGGGTCCTACTCCAACAAAGACTTCAAATCAAGACCAAGCCTATGAGACTCAAAAGTTTTCCCAGATGCAACACAGAGAGCAGAAGAAAAGTGGAAAAATAAATGTAATATCACCCCTGGCCTCTGGAAAGGACCTTTGGGAGGTTGGGTGAACAGGAGGGATGCTCAGTACTGCAAGAGGAACAGTGGGACTGACCCATTCACGGAGGAGCCAGGTAGGGGCACGGACAAATAAACTGAGTGAGGTTTAGGGCTGAGTGTGCACCGACAGGGTCCTACAAGCCCGCTTAAGCTTAACAGCTGCTAAACAACATGACAAATCATGTGATTCAAACCAGAACGGTTCAACCTCCCTTTGGAGATCAATGGAGACGTGTGTCCTCTCTGCGGCTCGCTCCGGCTCGCACGCGCGCACACCCCGTCTCTTTAGATTTGCTGAAAGCTGCTATGGCCTGATTTTCAGAGGTGCTGAGTGCCTGCAACTCATCATGACAGGCTATACATCAAATCCATCACCTCTTGGGAAACTTGATTACCCTAGTGGAAACCCTCATTTCAAGCTTTTAACTGGTTCCTACTGGTTTCAGCTGGCCAGCGAGGTTTTGGAGTGGATCATTCGGTTTGGGCTGTGCTAAGCCTTCAGGAGAAATAAATCCAAGTTCATGAAGGCCAGTGGAGGAATCTACTGAAATGTCTAGAAAGGTATCAATTAAAAGGAAAAAAAAAAGAATCTATTTTTAAAACATTGAACCAATAAAAATAACTCACACTTGGCTGGTTAGAGCTGTTCATCAGGTGACTTGCTGCTGAACAGATGTCTCCAGCTGGGAATTCTTGGATGAAATTCTCTATCTTCTCCTTTTTTTATAAACCAGTTATTAAAGAAGTACATTAGAGGTTTGAAACATGTGTTATTTCAAGCCAGAAAAACAAAACAAAACAGAAACCACACATTCATTGCCAAGAGAGAGGTTGCTGAGGTGTAATCACAGCTTCAAGGGGTGAAGCTCTTTATCTGGATGTTTGAAGGATGAAAACACAGTTATTAAAAAAAGCTGCAAATACAGAGTTGAGATTGAACATAAACAGGGCACTCACAGAAAGCACGGAGGGTCTGACAGAAGGCTGTCCAGGAGACTCTAATCGGGTTTCTCACAGTGCTCAGAAAATGTACAAAGTGGCAGTTAATTGGTATATGGGGATTAGTTCACTGCAATTAGAGAATTTCTTTCTCCTAAATTTTCAGCCACCGTGGGTATTTTTTACATATATATATAAAACCCTAATTAATACCAGTATTACTGTTTAGACAAAGACTGTCTAGAAGAGGGATAACTGAATCTAATGTAGCACAGGTATATACCGACTGCTGCAGGAGCTGCTTCTTCTCTACCTTACAGGATACATGCTGGAAGTTTTGGTGTGCATTTTATCTCCACTAACCTATGAGGAATTGATCCTACCAGAGGAAAACAAGCAGAAATGATCTCCCTTGGTGTAGCAAATCCAAAATGCCTCGTAGGATTGCCATTAAAATAGACACAGAAACAAGGCAACCTTCCCTGACCACCTTTGGTTTCAGAGCAGCCTGCACTCACCTCGCACTGCCCTCGCCTCGCTGCATTTTTCTGTGAGACCTCGCTCCAGTCAAGGAGATGTGGACACTATTTATGGGGCCTCAGAATGGCCCGTACAGCAACTGGCTGATTTGGCTGGAGAGCATTTAGCTTGGGAAACACTGGGTGAGAATTTGTAGCACCACTGTGCTGCTGGCTCTCCTGCACAAATTAATTTAACTATTCTGTGGAGAAGCCCTGGAAGCAAAAAAATTAGTTACAGAGAAACTGCAGCTTGCCCTGGGGACAGCAATCTGCTTTGTGAGCCTTCCCAGTGTCCTGGCCAGGTCACGTTAGATCCACTATCCTCAGACCCTCATAGAATCCTCCATAGGATCCTCACAGCAGCCAATGATGGGAAACATTTCCAGTTTTTCTAGGGCCTGGAGGTCTAGAGCAATTTAAGCCGAGAGGTGTTCACAGCAATGCAGAGACACACACGCTAAAAAGCAGGTTTATTTCCCAAAGAGAAAATGACAAGTTGCACTATGAGCCAACATTTTGTTTGGGCAAACTGAGCATAACTTACACTCAGACTGAGTTTAAAAGCACCTGATCTGGGGCTATTCAAGGCTGTGGATCTGTTTATATGTAAAAGAAATGAAGATTGGGATCCTTTTTCTTTCCTCTGTCTGGGTAACAGCAGAATAAGTGTTCCTCAGACAAGCAAGGAGAACAAACAAAAGCATTTCCACAGAATTATTCCCTTTCTTTGGCTCCCTTCCCTTCTCATGTTTAGGACCTAAAGAATGTTTGAGGAGGAAGGTGGGGGCTTGCAGAAGCCACCTTGTTTCCAGTTCTGCTCATCTTTATCTCTCAGAAATGCATAAAAGGACTTTAATTTCACTGAATAACAGCTTTCTACTAAACACTTCATCACTTTTCTCCTGCACCTGGAGGGGCTAGCGTATGAATAGGTGAATAAGATTCACCTAAGAATCCTTAGGTGAATGCAGAGCTTCATTCCCAAAGGGCTCAATAAACCTGATCCTTGCTCTTCTGATCAACAAGAGCACAGAAGCTGCAAACCTGACCAGTACATCAAACAGGAGCTTGAAAAATACTTTGAGCAAAAAATGCTAACTGTGCATCCTTCTCCTGTAACTGCACTGATATTAAATCAGGAAATGGTACCAAACAACCACAAACACATATATACAGGGGCTGTCAAAACAGAAACAAAACAAAATCCCTAATGGGGACTAAAGGTGCAAAGAGCAAAAAGAATACACAGTATAGGCTTTATGATTATATTTAAAGCCTTATGCAGCAAATGCTGGGAAGGGAATTCCAAAAATTTTCTATATATAAGCAGTGTTTTTGATCCCGGATTTTGTGCAATGAAAAGGAATCACAAACCAGTGGGAATGAAAGGGTACTGGTCGCAGTGGGTGTCAGAGCATGCCTGTAACAACATCCCCCTCACCCTGCAAGGACCATGGACACGCTCAGCTCTGCTCTGAGCCGCTGCTCTGGTGCTGCAGGTGGTGAACCAGCAGCAATGCTGGTCTGAAAAGATGCTGCATGGTCCTGGGTTTCTTCAGGCACAACTGAGGCCAGATCTTCCTTCTCTCCTTCTTGACCATCTAAAGATCTGATCATCAAGGAAGTTTCTCACCAAGACCCTTGGAAAAACAGGCAATAGACTGTGGCCAGGAAGGGGTGCTGACCTTTTCTGGAAGATCTGGCTGTCCTTCCAGGTCTGGAAGATCATGACTTTGTGACATTGGGCATAGGTCCAGAACACTTTCCCTGTCTCCCTGACATCTCTCTTTTCTATATCTCTTCCAAGGAAACTAAAAACCCTTGGGAAGATCACTTTTCACACCCAGTCATCTATGCAGTACCTCTGTATTCATAAAACAAGCACACAAGTAGGAGAGAATTTTTTTCTAGTAGATGTGGTCCAAAGTGTTTGAAAAACCTTTGAATGACACAAAATGCCATTGCAAGATACAAATGCAGTAATTATAGCTCTTCAGCTTCTGCTGGCTGCTTCAGTCCCAAAAGGAGACTTCTGATCCTTATGAAAGGTTTTGGTGCTGCTTATTAGCTAAATGCTCCTGAAGGGGCTCAGATAATGAATTCAACATACCATGGCTCAAGTGGGAAGCAGGTCTCAGACAAACACAGGAGGAAAGTTGAATCTAGCCAGGCACAAATGGGGGATTTTGTGCTTCCAGATCAGCTGTTTCTGCTAGAAACAATTTTTACCATGGTGGCAAGAGCATGTATTAGAGAGGGGACTATGATAAGACTGCAGAGTCTGAAGATGATGAGAAAGAGATAAATTCTCTTGAAAACAAGTTTGGATCGACTCATTCATGGTATGATGGGGCTAAGGCTGAAAGAAATAACTAGAAGGAGAATGTTTCTGCTCTGCGCTTAGCTCCCTGCCAAAGACACCCTTGTGAAATGCTATCAAAGAGGGCGAAATGTTGTCATTTCGTCTCAAAGACCCCCCTCCCTTTCTCCTCCCCAAGGTGTAGTGAGACCCCAAGCAAACCGCAGAGGCTGCCACTGAAGAGTTGCATTTTTTTCTCTGCCCAAAAAGGCAGGAGGAAAGGCACGGCAGCAACCCCCCTCCAACTGCCCTCAGCTCATCCCTGCAGCCCTGTACCCGAGCTAACCCCAAGCAGTGGGGGACACTGGGGGGGCCATTGCTCCCTCAAAAAACAAAATTTTTTAATCCCTGCACCCACTCAGCCTCGCCCCTGCGAGGCTGATACGAGGCTGACGTGGAGCTTCTCCTGAGCATCACCCCAGCGGGCACTGGCACGGTGCCTCCGCACTCTCAGCCCCCAGGGTCCCCCCACCCCTCCAGGAGCTGTCACACCACCACCACCACCCCCCCATTACTGTCCACACCAGCCCCCTCAAAGCCGCACTGCCGGTTGTTCAGCGCTGCTTGGAGAGGGGGGTCCCAGAACTGGCGAGGGGGGGGCTCGGGGACTGACACCGCGCCGGCGGGACCCGAGAGCAGCTCCGCACCCAGCCCCCCTCTACCCACCCAGGAGAGCTCACGGCTTTAATTAAACGCGGTGCATTCAGAGCAACTCCCTAAACGACGCCATCCCGCAGACCAGCACCCGTCCGAGTGCGCTTATTCTGCAGGACCCCCTCCGGCAACCGAGCGAACCCCAAACCCGCGGCCCGCACAAACTAGTGTGTCCCCGTCCCCCCCCTCCACCCGTAAAAAAGAAACCTAATCCTGGGCACTGCGAAGCCTCGAGGAAGAAAAATGCCACCAAAAAACCTACCCTTGTGAAGTGCTGCTCCACTCCACTGCCATAGATCCACCTGTGAAAACGGGTCTAAAGTTAATACTGAAATTTGCCCCGCTCTTAACTGGTTCAGGCTAAAATCTGGAGAGATCCCAGTTAACCCAGGAGGGTAGAATAGCTTATTTTATACTGCAAAGCTGCTGTGCAGACTTTGTCCAAAGAATATTGCACGCTTTACTTTGACAATCCCCGCAGAAAAGAGAGAGAGAGAGGAAACAAAGACTTATGATTACCATTAGTAATTTAATCCTAAATTCGTGGGCCATTCCCATCAGCCCGAACAAGCAAACATCAACACTTTTCTTTCTCATGCACATGTATCTGCGATAGATGATTAACCAAGTCCCGCACTGCTTACACAGGGGAAAAAACCCTGACAAACAGCAACGGGGTCTGTTCGCAGTTTGGGAAATTAAAAATCAAGCGAGGGAAGGTAAGAATTAGACGAGTGATGCCCTTTTCCTCCATCCGTGCCGGCTGCCAGCCGCGGGTAATTTCAGTTTGGGTGTTTGTTTGCTATCAAAACTCCCATTTCAGACAACATATCCCACTAATGTCACGGGGTGACAAAGCTAATTCTGGGGGAAAAGTAGCAGGCGGCTACCAAACCCGAGGAGCGCTTCTCAGATATTCAGGAGCCTGGAAAATGCATATATAACAGTCTTGTCTATTTTTTATCAGCTACCTAGACCTGCTGTTTCTAAGAATTGGAGATTGGGATGCCACCGTAATATGATTCCCTTTCTAAATGTCACCCCCCCGATTCAGGCAGAAGCCCTGACCAAACCAAACACGTACAGGTATCTATATGCTCCAGTTTTAAGGGCGAGATTTCAAATTTCAGTGGCTCAAGGTCCGCCACTGCCCTGCCCTGGGCGGACACGCCGGATGGAGCTGCGCTGAAATGACACTATCATTTTCTTTGAACTCTTCCCGATTTTGGCCGGGAGTTTGCGAAAGGGAGGGGGGAACGAGGGAGAGCGGGAAGAAGTCATTCTTTACTAGAAACTAACCACCAGAAAACGGATCTTAAAAATTAGAAAGAAAGAAAAAAATTAAAGCCGCTCGATTAGCAGCTTTCAGGTGTAGGGAGAAGGTCGCAATTACACCCAAATTGCTCGGAAGGGTGCGGGGACAGGCGAGCCGTGCCCCGGGGTTGCAATGTCGGGCGGGTGGGTGCCTCGCCCCCCTCCAACTGCGGTACTTTCCCTCCGCGGGCGCGGAAGGGACGGGAAATCCTTTCCGTAGAAGCCGGCAGCCGCGGGGGCCGCCGCTTTGCCCGGCGGAGGCTTTAGGGGTGCGGGCGGGCGCGCAGGGCCGGGATGCGCGGAGCTCTCCCTGCGCTCAGCACCGCGGCTCGGCGGCTGGGACCCGCGGAAGGGAAACTGTTCCGGGGATGGCTCGCTGGGCTGCTCAGCCCCGGAATCCTCGTCTTTTGCTTCAGCAAAGCTACTTGTTCCCCAATCCTCATTAAAAAAAACCAGATCGGACGGAAGAGCATCCCCCCTAACATACAAATCCCAGCGCGAATAACCTTTGGTGGCTGAATTAAAAGCTCTACAATAAACAAAACTGGCCTTTAATAGGGGGTCGGGGCACAAAGAGGTTCTTACTTTAGCCAGCCGCGTAACGCCGCAAGTTTTGTGGGATGTATTTTGAAAAAGGGAGCGAGGGATGGAGGAGCAAAGAAAAGCACTCAGAAAGTGCCCCGGAATTTTATGACGATGAGGATGGACCCGCAAACCCGATCTGTAATTCACATCTTAAAAGATTACGAAAAGGGACAGAGTGTGTATGGACAGGGAGATAATCAGATCAATGCTTCCTCCGCCTTTCAGTAGCTCCACCTTGTGAATATACCTCAGTAATTATGAGAGGGAAAAGTATTATCCATCTAAAGGCACATTTTGCAGGGCTGTATCCTGGCTTCCCAAGCTCTCCCCTTTTCCTCACTGGCAACGATAACGTTTAACGCGCAGGTAAAAATAAAGCTCTCCCCAGGCAGTTTCCAGGACCTCATCAATAATAACTACAGCGGACCCCCACGGGAGGTTCTCGGCTCTCCCCAAGCCCCCAAGGAGGCAGACGGGGACCGCCGAGCTCTTGCCCGATCTGCTCTGCCGGCGTAGCCGAGTCTCTCCGGGAGCCTCCCGCCCGGCCTCGGCCTCTCCGCGGAAGGGGCACCGCGCACCGCGGACTTCTCCGCCTCTCCGTGCCCCGGGGCCGCTCGTTAACAGCGAAAAGACGGTGATTTCCCAAACCCGGCACCGATGGGAAACCAGCAGCGCGGTGCCCGTGCGGAGCCCGGAGCGCTCGGCACCGCCGGGGATGCGTTGCCCACGGGGGGACCCGGGGTGCGGGGAGCCCTCGGGAGATGGGTGTGTTCCACGCGTGTCCTCTCCCGCACGCGTTTGGAGCAAGGCAACCCGCGGAGGGAGGTCTGCGTGCTCCGGGGAGCGCAGCCCCGCTTCAGCAGAGGTCGGGGTGCGGAGGGACTCGCTCAGCCCCGGGACGGCAACGCGTCCGGAGCACCGGGGCTGGCCGAGCCAGGCACTACTGACCCCGAGTTATGTCCCCTCCAAGTGTCGTGGGGAAAAACTCAAGCGAAGAATTGCCACACGAAATTAACACCCGGAGCGCCTGTATTGCGAAGCGGAATTTGGGTGAAATCCCCCTCCCTGGTTTCCACCTCGTCTCTCCAGCCGGAGGGACCCCTAGGAATTTTTTTGGGGAGGGATGGACTTCGGGTGACTTTTGTCTCCTCGGTTCCCTGCGCGGCCGCGCCTGGCTCCGCGGAGATGTGGAGGAGCGGGACAAGCGGGCTGGGCTGCGGGCATCGCCCCGGGTAAAGCGCTCGGGTCCGGCAGGGAGGGAGCGATGCCGGAGGGGTCTCCGCCTGGGGACTTTCCCAGCTACAGAAAGGCGGCTCCCTCCTAATTAATTTCGGAAAAGCATGCAGATCTTGAACTTTGTTTGTTAAATAAATTTAGGTTAGGGGGGGATACGGGAGATGCTGAGGTGCAGGGGGCGGAGGCGCAGGTCCGGAGCGGCGCGGCCGGGCCGGGACTGAGGCAGCCCCGCTCCCGCTGCCGCTCCCAGTGCCGCTCAGCTCCGCTCCCTCCTGCCCGTTCCCTTTTTTCCGGGTGTTTTTTCCCGGTGAAAAGCAGCTGTTATTCTCCAAATGGACACTTGGGGTCGCACTTTCTGTCTGTTTGAGCGTAAAAACAGTGTAAAAAGAAGACCTAATCTCCCTTAATCGTTACAAAATGTTGAAAAAAAAATCCTGTTACCGGACCAAAAAAAAAAAAAGAAACTAAAAAACCTTACAAGCACAGTACTCCTTTGCATGCAGTCACTCACTCAGGGAACAGC